>MU774835.1:3421-23147 GCA_026770625.1 Nicotiana glauca
GGACAAAAGATTCAAATTCTTACTAATCACTTTAAAGTGAAATGTGACCAATGTGGATAACAAGGGAACATAGAAAGTTGCAGCAATTAGGCACCCACCTGGAGAATAAGGGAAGACAGTTCAAGATTTAAGGGAAAGCAGCAATATTCAAAGGAGTCCATTTCAAGTTTCAGCAGTCAGGCGCCCACCTGGAAAACAAGGGAAGTATAATTTTAGCTTTCAATTTGTACATGTGATAATATGTTGTACCCAGTTATCAAACTAGGGCAGAAAATTTTTCTTTGTTTGTATTTTTGTTGTAAGCAGGCGCCCACCTGAAGAAAAAGGAAATACATTTTCAACTTAGCAAGCAGGCGCCCACCTGAAGAATAAGGGAATACATTTTCAAGTTTAGCAAGCAGGCGCCCACCTGAAGAACAAGGGAATATCTTTTCAAATTCGGCAAGCAGGTGCCCACCTGAAGAACAAGGGAATACATTTCAAATTTGGCAAGCAGGCGCCCACCTGAAGAACAAGGAAATACATTTCAAATTTGGCAAGCAGGCGCCCACCTGAAGAACAAGGGAATACATATCAAATTTGGCAAGCAGGCGCCCACCTGAAGAACAAGGGAATACATCTCAAATTTTGTAAACAGGAACCCACTTGAAGAACAAGGGAATACTTTTTCAAGCAATCGCAAGTAGGAGTCCACCTGAAGAATGGACACACATTTCAAAATACAGTCAAGGCAATAGCCAGAATTCCATTGAAAGAATACATGATGCAAGATCAAGGCAGTACAAGAACACAAGACACTAGGCATAGATAGGATTTTTGTAAATCATATAACATAGCTTAGGCTAACTTCTTTTTATATTTACATGGTGTAATAAGGGGATCAGCAAGCAGTAACAACAGCAACAGTAATGAGATCACAGTTCCTGGTAGTCCCAGCTACCAGACATTCCTGAACTACACTGACCTGATTCCTGTTTAGCCCATGATATGTAGGCAATCTCTGAAGCAGGGTGCGGTCAAACTTTTCAAAAAATGCTTCACACGAAATATGCGAATGGGAAAAAATCCCTCATTACCGCTCACTTATCTTTGCACGAAAACTCTTCGTGTTCCCGAGCAAAGAGGGGCAGCTGTGAGCACGTAATTTTTTCCCTAAGCAATTTTATTCCAAAAGATCCAAATAAATAATTTTTTATTATTTTACCATTTTTTGTGGATTTTTATTGAAATTGGTGTTAATTGTTACATTCATACTAAAGAATAAATATAAAAATACAAAAATATACACATACATTAGGGGTTTAATTTTACAAATTTAGGATTAATTCAAAGAAAAATCAAAGGAAAAATAATATTTTTGCACTTTAATTGAAACTACCATAAAATAGAAATATAATCAGCAAAATAAAATACAAAATAGAAAAATACAAAAGAAAATAAAAATACTGAAAATAATAATACAAAAATACAATAAAAATATTGGTAAAAATACAAAATGAGAAAATACAAAAGAAAGGGAAAGAAAACAATTGGGCTAAAATTAATAGCCCAAATATTTTTTGCATCCGCCCAGGCCCAGGTTATTATCAGTCCAACCCGTCGCCCAACTAATGCCCTAAACTGGTCCAGTCCCGTAAGTAACAAAATGATGTCGTATAGGTGTCGATCAATCTGAGTTGTTCATTTAATTAATCTAACAGGCGATGTCTCACTTTTATTAAATCCAAACGACGCCATTTTAAAGCTCATTGAATCTGAGCCGTTGATCTATTAAATCCAATGGTCACGGTTCATCAATACATCTTTAATATACCTAAAAAAATCAGAGATAAATCATTTTGCTTCTCCCATCTCTGTTAAAAACCCTAGCCGCCTCACCCTTCCCCTAACCCCGCCGGAACCCTACCGGCGGGAGACGCCATCTCTTCCGTTTAACCTCCAAAATACACCCCTGAACCGCCATGAGTCCCTTGTTACACCCCTCCACCCCGTTTCCCTCAAAACACCCTGGAACTCTTCGAATATTCGATTTAGTGTCGCCGGAACCCTACTCCGGCGAACACAACTTTGGCCAAACCGTTCAAAAATCATACCAGACATTCCCTTAGCCATCCTCTACCCATTTTTGACAATCTTGACCCTCAAAGGTCGCTGGAAATGCTCAAGTAAGGACTGAAGTCTCTCCGATGACCCCGAAAAATCAAGAAAACCAGTATTAAAATATCCTAGGCTTCGTGTGGAATTTGAGGAGTACAAATCGACCAAGAAAGCCCGGAAAAGCTAAGTTTGCATTTTTCTTCGATTTTGTTTCGATTCTTCTTTTATTTTTTGTGCCTGAGTGTTCGTCTGTCCATGACTTTTGATAAGGTGATATAATATATCTACATTTTTGATTAAAACTTCTTTGTTCGGTAAATTTGCTACTATTCTGAAACTAAAAAAGAGAATAATAATAAAATAAAATCATAATAAATTATAATATTAGTCTTAGGAATTAAACAATTTGTTTTTAATAGTCTTTGATAAATTTCTGTTAATAAGAATTAAATACTTGTTTGATTAGCTTTTAGGAGTTTTAGATTCTGGTTATCATTTCGTTGTCTGTTTTGTATTGCTAATTTGAGATTGATAATTAGGAGTTTCAATTTTCAATAAATTTGTTTGTGATTAGTTTAGTTTCTAAAATAAATGAGTGTTAATGGATAAATAGTTAGGGTATTGGTTATAGCTGAGTTTGAATTCTGAAATGGAGCAATAGGATAACTTTGTAATATTGTTTAAATTTAAAAGATAAAGGGGTAAAAACAACAAGGTTAATTGGTAAAAAGAGTGGGGTTCAGGGGTATTTTAGGAATAGAAAAAGGGATAGTGGTAATAAGATTAAGGAAGTAGGGGTATTTCAGGCATAACAAAAGGGCAGTTCAGTAAAAATTAATTAGAGGTGGGGGCAAAAGGGGAATTACACTAGATTTAGAAGGTTCTAGATGGGTATTTGGTACAATTTTCTGACAAATAAAGGGCAGAAGTAGGATAATTGATAAAGAATAAGGGTACAAATGCAATAATGGGAGGGACTAATGGGTAAAATGCTGAAATTCAAATTTTCCTCCCCTTACACTCTATAAATAGGCCTCATAAGGCCTCTCTTAATAAGTTTTGAAGTTTGGGCATCTGAAATTACACCTTAGATATTCATTCTTTTCAGTTGATTGATTCACATTTCTTTTCTAATAAAAAAAAATAAAAATACCAAAAAATCACGAATTACTATTGTTTCATCGACTGAGTTCAATTTCCAAGTTATAATTCTCTTTTCCTTGGTTTTGGCGATAGAATACTGTTGAATTAGGAATGGTTTGAGTTCACATGTGCTTCCACTGTTCGATCTAGTAGTTGCTGTGATAAATCTGGTTGTTGGTTTTCTGTAGATTCATTACTCCTATTGGTTTAATCTGGTGTGCTGATGCTATTTTGTGATCGATTTGCTGTTGACTCTCATTGCTGATCCTATTTCTGTTGATTTCGTATAAATTCTCATTGATTTTCATCCTATTTCCAGGCACATTTCTACTATTTGAAGCTGTAATTACCAGTTGAAGAAATGAAGTTGCTCAATAAATTTTAAGCTTACTGTTATTATTTTTTACAATTAAATTTGATCAATATAGAATTAGCTAAGGATACTTGTATTCATTAGGAATAATTTAAATGTGTAACTAAACTATATGGACTCGGACTGCTAAATTTTATAGTATTCTAGTCTATTACAGTAGAAATAGTCACATTTTATGTATGTTAGAAATAGGACAACATATACCTCTATATTAGATTAGAGAGAATAGTTAATTGGTAATAATGTCAGAATCTGATCTAGTTAAAGTTTCTGGATCTTAAATAATTACGAACCATTCGTTTGTAAGGAAATTTGAAAGTCATTTGCCAGCTTTAATTTGTGTTAGCCAGTTTTAATTTTACAATCATGCTTTTGTTAGATTCAAATTCTGTTAATAGCCATGACATACTTAGATTAGTTCAACTGTAAAATCATGTTGAGTTCTAGTAATAGATATAAAAATAGGTGCATAAAGATGAGTAAAGTTTGCAATTCAATCTGAGTATGGTTCATGTAGTTTAGCCTTCATGCTTTCATTTTGAATTAAAATAGCAATTTAATACGAATCATTCAATTATCTACTTCCTCGAATATTTGTAGGATCTTGTTATGGTAACAGAACAATTGTGCCGGTGGCTATTGGGCCTGGTCCATTTGGTCTTGAAATTTGATTGACCTATGCCATTGGGCCTGGATATCTTAAAGCGCGGCCCATGACTTGGGCCTAAGCTGGATTTAACTAATCCTGCTGTATTGGACTAGGGTATCGCCATATGGGCTGTAATCAAGCCCCAAAAAAATTGAAGGCTTAGGCTCATACGAGTCCATGGCCCAAATGTAATAATTCTTAAGTAATATTAAATAATCAGGACTTTTCCTTTATTATTAGAGACAAAAACCAATAGAAAATATAGTGTGCTTTAGGATTGACCTTGAATAAGATGGAGATGAGCCTCGACCAATGAATCAATTCACAATCGCGGGGCCCTCAATAATTGCTTGTAAAAAATTTAGACTAGGAAGGATTGTTTAGTGAATTTCACGGTCTTTCCCAAAGTTAACGTAGACGTAGATGCTTTAGGCGCGATTTATAATAATATACTTTCTTAAGTACGGGTGTACATTTATGTGACCCAAATCTAAATCTCAACGAAGTCGAAATGTGTTAAAGGCCACAGGCGTACTGGTACGGTGTGGTCCGGAATACATTTTCACGATGTTGAAATCCTTGTAAAATTCAATAATAAAGCGGAATATTAATAAATACACATAAAAAATAGAATATATAGAAATCAGATAAAAACAAATACAACAGTTGAGCGACCGTGCTAGAACCACGGAATTCGGGAATGACTAACACCTTCTCCCGGATTAACAGAATTCCTTATCCGGATTTCTGGTTCGCAGACTGTTAACAGAGTCATATGTCCTCGATACGGGATTCAACCGGTGACTTGGGACACTATTAATCTCCCAAGTGGCGACTCTGAATCTAAATAAGTAAATCCCGTTCCGACTGTCCTTTAAGTGGAAAAACTCCTTCCTTTATTACATCCCTTAATAATTCGGTAAAAAGGAGGTGTGACAGCTATCATATAAAGAAACTCCCATTGTTATATTAGACAGATAGTTTCGGAGATTGAGAACTAAAGACGTAGCTTCGGTAAAAGTACTTTGGAAAAATAACAATATGGAAGAAATTACTTGGGAGACCGAGGAAGATATAAAGTCTAGCTATCCCTACTTATTTCCTCCTCCAGAGAGAGGTCTGGCTGAGACATCACAACCTTAAGGTATTCTTGTGTTAGTTATTGTCATTGGTTGTGTGAGGTCATTGTCGTTATTGATGATTGTTGTCCTATGTGGCATTGAATTATTGAGTTCTACATGAAGAGTTGGTAGTAGTATTGTTACAAAGGCGACTCTACCAAAGTTATATAGATCCGGGGGAGTTAAACATTCGAGGACAAATGTTTCTAAGAGGGAAAGGATGTTACATCTCGCAATTTCGTACGATTAAAGTTTCGTCTTCAGTTAATCGACGTAAACTTGGGGATGAGGTTAACGTACTTATGTTATTTATAACAAGCTATAAGTAAGTGTCATAGAGGGTAAAAGATACACGAATTAAAGAAAATGAGTTTCGTTAAAGGTGGACGATTTGGGATAAATTACGGTCCGAGATGTAATACCCGATATTTATGGGCTAGTACCATACAATGTAGCATATGACCATGATATTATGATGTATAAAGTATATTAAAATGAGTAGTATTTTAAGTAATTTGAGATAATTTTTAATTATGTGGGTAATTGGTTAATTATCGTGTAACGAAATATTACCTAATTAATTAATTAGTTATAAGATAAGTTTAAACCTCTCCCAACCCCACGTGGAAGCAAGCCACTACTAAGACATATGACTCTTAGTCATATTGTCGTAGACGGCCACTGAACGTAAGGCACATAATAACACTTACGTATAAGACTTACACAAGTTTGATTTCCTATATACAAAGTTTGGTTTCATTTGATTTCATTTGTACAACCTTTCTTCCTAATTCAAAATCTCTCAAAAACAGACGCTCAAACTTAAATCTAACGAGCTTCCAACAAAAATTCTTGCGACCAAATCAATTCCAGCGAGAAATTATTAGCACCTTAGCAACGTAAAATTTTGTGGTTCTAAAGGAGTATGGTGCAACGTTTTCTAAGAATATCATACGGATTTTTCCCTTTTCCGGGTATGTTAAGGTTATCCCTTCTTTCTTTTTTGGAATGATCCAAATTATACAGAAGAAACGAGCAAACACATAGTTTTCATAAACGACTCTATTCGTAGAAATACTAGGGGTCTCTATGTTCTTGATTCCCTATGTGACATTATTATATCTTCTGTTCATGGACCTCAGAATAATACGCAGTTGATAAAGTTTATCTAAAAGGAATATTGAGATTATTAACATATTTTCATGCATTTCATTCATTTATACATATACATTGAGTCATGGCCAGATGGCGCTATATATATATATATGGGAAAAAGGTTACGACGTTATATATGCACCACCACCTAATCAGTTGGTATATGATGATGATTTTGCCCACAGTGACCGAGATGATATGATGGATGCCCTCAGAGGCTTGATGATGTTATGTACACCTATACCTGTGCATGACACAACATGTACACACATGTTCATGATGTTATAATTGTTTATGATTTGCAAAGTTATTCACACTTACAGGCGGAATTTCTTATTCCATGTTTCATATATGTCTCTTATATACTAATTTTCATGCCTTACATACTCAGTACATTATTCGTACTGATGCCCTATTTTCCGAGGCCTGCATTTCATGCCCGCAGGTATAGGTAGACAAGCAAACGGTCCCCCTTCTTAGGATCCTTGATCAGCGAGAGTTTGTGTGCTCCATTTGATCTGGAGCTGCTTTCAATTTTGGTGTAATAGGTTTGTTTACATATATGAGTACGATGGAACCTAGTCTCATCCTTGTACAATTGTATTTTCTATTAGAGGTCTATAGACAGTATGTCTAGTTGGATAGTACGTGGCCTTGCCGGCTTCCAGTTTTGAGGTATATAGTTGTCTATAGTAGCCTTGTCGGCTCTCCCTATGTATGATGCACGTATATGTACATATGACTTTTGGGCAATTTTCCTTCATGTATGTTATTCTCGTAATTCAGTAGATTTTATTCAGGTTTATATTGTATACGCATGCTTAAAGATGTTCGACATGTAGGATTCGGGCACCCGTCGCGGCCTATTGGTTTGAGTCGTGACAGATGAACTGGATGAGCCATCTGAGCGTGCCTATATAGATGACCCCTACTGTGGTAGGGCTGCCACCCAAAAGGAACACTATTGGA
This sequence comes from Nicotiana glauca, assembly GCA_026770625.1. Lineage (NCBI taxonomy): Eukaryota > Viridiplantae > Streptophyta > Magnoliopsida > Solanales > Solanaceae > Nicotiana > Nicotiana glauca. The sequence goes on from MU774835.1 coordinate 10,929, forward strand.
GCTACTCGAATCACGAGGCCTTTTAGCCTCCCTCTACTCACGCACCTGAATACGAACAATCTCTATTCACCTAGCAATATCAATTACCTTGTCGAACTTCGCACCTGGTGCATTCTCCTGAGTCATGAATAAACGTAACTGATAGTCGAGGCCATTAATGAACCTCCTAATCCTCTCCCTCTATATGGGAATCAACCAAATTGCGTGATGAGCTAATTCTAAAAACCTCATCTCATACTGGGTCACAGACATATCCGCCTGACATAGCTGCTCAAACTGTGTGCGTAGTTCCTTTCTGCGGGTTTGTGGCACAAGCTTCTAAGAAGAGAACGGAGAACTCATGCGATGAAAGTGGTGCTGCACCGACTGGCCTGCTTCTCTCATGAGTCTCCCACCATCTAAATATTTCTCCCGTCAGCTAAAAAGTAGTAAAGGAAACCCCACTAGTTTCCAGAATACCCGTCGTGCGAAGAATCCGTTGGCATCTATCCAAGAAATCCTGAGCATCCACCGACTCAGCCCTACTGAATGATAGAATCTTGATACTCTCAATCTCTCTATTCTTTTCTACTCCTCATCACTCATGATGGGACCCACATGGTCCTAAGGAACTGCAACCGACTAGGTTGGTAGTACCCCCGGTTTATCAAGTCTCTGCACAACCTGCTCTAGAGTACGGGCGATGGGAGTATGAGTACTTCCCTCGGCGTGAGAAGTGGCTGGTGTGACCTTAGCTAAAACCCCTAAGCAAGGCAAGTGCAAACAGTCAATATCTGGGTCAAAGCCTCCTAAAATCCTGGAATCACAATACGCACAGCTGGTTCCTGAGTTGGTTCCACCAGCTCAACTATATCTGGAATTTGCTTCTGAGCTGAAGCAACTGGTGGGTCTACATGTGCTGCTCTAGCTATTTTATGAGTTGCACCTCGGACTGTAACGCGGCCTCGTCCTCTACCTCGGCCCCGGCATCTCGGGGCCCTAGCTGGTGGTACTGGCAGTTTTCCACCCAATCTGGTAGCATGTGTCCTCACCATATGTGAGAGAATAGAATAACAAAAGTTTAATTCTCAGAATCAAAAATCTCGGACGACAAGAACACAAGAAAGTGAAATTTTTCCTAAGGGTTTGGCTTCCTCTCGAAGATAAGTACAGACGCCTCTGTACCGCTCCGCAAGACTATACTAAACCTGCTCATAACTCATAAGACTTATGTAACCTAGTCTCTGATACCAACTTATCACAACCCAAAATCTCACCTATTCGCAATACTAGGAGAGCCGACAATCACAATAAATCACTCCATTCCTTAAGTTTAAAAACATAATAAATAAGTTTAACAGTAAAATCCCATAAATACTGATTCAAATATCGAGTGTCAATACCATACAGTCCCAAAATCTGGGTGACTGATAAAAACATTGTTTAGAAAAATAGAACAGTACAAATAACTGAAAGGAAAGAGAGTCAAGATCTACGGACGCCAATGCAGCTACCTCGATAGTCTCCAATAGATAAAACTCTAAAATCTAGCAACTGCCTTATCCAGAAGTACCTGGATCTACACACAAAGTGCATAGTGTAGTATGAGTACAATCGACCCTATGTACTCAATAAGTAACAAAACTAACCTTCGGGCTGAAAGTAATGACGAGCTCAACAGGTACAATCCAAATATAAGGTAAGGTAAGTTCCATGCCCCCCTTTACATGTACTCTTCCTTTGTGGTTTTGTTGTCTTATTATTAATAAAAAAAACTACTAGGCATGCCTAGTAGTATAGTTTGCCAAAAAAAAAACAATCCAAATATAGAAATAACATTACAGAAATGTAGACATGCTTTCAAGTTCAACAGTTAAACTCAATACAGGTAAAGTTAGATCGAATCTGAATGATGTGAGGAATATGACATCTATATATCTACATGCCAATGTGTATGCCGTATATGATGAAACACAATAAAAGCCTCGCGCACTCACACTCTCAGAGTACTTAATATGACTACCTCATTTATCACTCATCACACTCAATCACTCAGTATTGTGAGGGCAAATCCAACCACCATCAGGGCAAATCTAGACCAAAATAAAAATAGCACATGTGCTCATTGTGGGTGTGCAGACTCCGGAGGGGCAGATCCAGCCCAAGCACTATAATAAGCCAAATATAGGCATAAACCAATAAAACATGTTGCAGCGTGCACACTGATCTCATAAATATCACTCACAAACAAGCCCTCGGCCTCACTCAATTATCAATCTCTCCATCCTCTCGGGCTTGCAATGTCATCAAAATCAGCCCGATATGATGATATGATGTATCAATAAATGGAAACAGAGACTGAGATATGATATGCAAATGATAGATGCGACAGAGTATATAATTGTAAATTAAATAATAATTCAATAGCAACATGACCTCTGTAGGTCCCAATAATATCGGCATATAGCCTAAGCATGATTTCAACATGAGTCTCAGCTCAATTTCTCTAATATGTTGAGAATATATGGGAAATGACAAGATTATATGACTATACAACTCCACGGAATCAATTAAATCCTAATTTCTACGGTGCACGCCCACACGCTCATCACCTAGTATGTGTGTAACCTCCAAACCAGTCATATAACACGTAATTCGGGGATTTATACCCTGAAAACTAAGTTTTGAAGTGTCATTTACCTCAAAACATGTAAATTCTCTATTCCAATAAACATTTCCTCGTGTTTCGGCCTCTAAACGCCTCGAATCTTACCACAAATATTCAATATACTCAACGCATGTTTTAGGAATCAATTCCATATAAAAGGCTAAATTCTTAATCAATGTAAAAAAGTCAACTCAAAAGTCAATCCCGGGCTCACACCTTGGAATCCAACAAAAGTTATAAAATTCGAGCATCCATTCAACCACGAGTACAACCATACCAAAATTACTCAAATTCAATCACAACTCGACCTTCAAATCCTCAAATTAAAACCTATGAAGTTTTCACAATTTACCCCAATTTTCCAACTCAACTCAGTAACTAAATGATGGAAATAACAATATATTCATAAAATATAGTCAAAATTGAGTTAAAATCTCTTACCCCAATGAATTTCTTGAAAGCCCCATAAAAAGTTCTCACAAACCGAGCTGGATCTATAGGTCCAAAAATGAAAAATTAGATGAAACCCTCATTTATATGGTACCACATCGATCTCCCAAAGTATTGACTGCACATTTTCCACTGTGATCCGCACATTTTCCACTGTCTCTGCAGTTTGGGAGCTTGCAGCTATACATGGGCTTTTCCTCATCACTCCAAAAATGTTCCCTCCACACTTCAACTGCTCCAAAACATCATCAAAGTGCTGAAATGCCCAAACTTATTCAAAACTCACCCGAAACACCCCCGGGACCTCAACCAAATATACCAACACGTTCCGAAATATGACACAAACTTATTCGAGGTCTCAAATCACATTAAACAATATCAGATATTCAAATCACACCCCAATTCATGCCTAATGAAATTAATGAATTCCAACTTACACGATCGATGCCGAAACTTATCAAAACAATTCTGATTGGACTCAAATTTTTCACACAATTCATAAAGGACACAACGATCCTATTCTAATTTTCGGAACCAAAATTCGAGCCTAATAACTACAAAGTCAACTCTCGATCAAATTTCTAAATTTTCAAAACTTCTAATTTTCCAACTTTCATCATTTCAAGCCAAAATCAACTACGGACTTCAAAATAAATATCCGGACACATTCCTAAGTCCAAAATCATCATACAGAGCTACGGGACCATTAAAATTCTATTCTGGAGGCGTTTACATTTAAATAAACATCCGGTCAACTCTTTTAATTTAAGCTTGCAACCTTGGGACTAAGTATCACAATTCGTTACGAAACCTCCCCAAAACCAAACCAACTACATCAGTAAGTCACATAACAATAATTAATCATAGAAAAGGCAGTAAATGGGGGAATGAGACTATAATACTCAAAACCACCAATCGGGCCGTTACATAATCTTCGCACTAGTGATCTCTGACTTGCCTAGTCAATGACTATGATGCCATATGTATATTTGCAATTCTTAGCCAAATAATTTGTACCTTTCATTCTTAATATATATCTTATATGACCCGCACCCTTCTCGGGCGATTCAAGATAGTATTACCATATTTTTAAGCATCATAAATCTCTCATTTTATCTCTAACTCAAGATCTTCCGCCCGAAGATAAATCGCAACTTTTATCATTCCATCTCAATCTCACATGATCCAATATCAATAATAATAATATATTCTAAGTATAAGAATTCTATTGCCCACTCTGATTCTCAAGTAGGATGGTTCTTCTCATAATTACCCCATTGTCTAAAAGTGTACAAGTCAGCTCAATTTATAAGACAATCACAAACATTGAATCACAGTTTAGGCCTAATTTGCTGTTGATTATTCTGTAAAGATAATTGATGTTCATCCTTCTTAAAATTTATGTAATGTATCTAGAGTCTATGTATGTTACGGACTCGCAGTTTGTACATTTTAAGTGCGGAATAAAAGTTAGTATTTGAACAGACTGACAATATTAATGAGTCATGAAATTCAATTTTATTGTTGCCTTTTAAACTTGTCTTTTCTATTATTTTATGGTAGGATAAGATTCTTCAGCAATTTACTAACCTTGTCTGCTTTCTCTCTAGGCACCTAGTGCATTACATATCACAAGTGCCAAAGCTGGTCTTCAGGCGCTCATACGAAGTACCTAATTTCCACTATATGATCTCTAATTATATATTTTTCTCTTTTTACAAATTTTGCTCAAAATAAGACATCGTCATTCAGGTTTAAATAATTTTCATTTATTTCTTGATCATGTTGCTAGAAACATGATATTCAATTTAAACAGAGGAGTCTTAAAACCGCCTTATATAACCTTTAAATGGGCAAAATGCATATATGAAATGCGATTTACAAGCGAGATCATGTATCTTAATTGCATTTTAGAAATGCGACTTATAAAATTGAAAAGGAATTTGACGTATAAATCACATTGGCTGAATGCGACTTACAAAATGCATTGAGTCAATGCGACTTAGAAAATGCAACTTGTATAGGGTCAAATTTTGCCCTCAATGTCTTTACGCCGATGGGTACGCCCATTGAGCATACGTCAACTAAAGCAAGGATACGACTTGGGCGTGAGGACAAAGGCGACTCCAGTTAAAATTCAGCGTCCTCACTAGGGGGACGTTGACTACTTTTTGTACTTTTATGATTATTTCGAGGAAGGCCTCCGGCTATATAAAGGAGACCTTCCCATTGTAAAGGGGGGGTTATTATTTTTGAATAATACAACTCTCTGATTTTCTCCTACTCTCTCTCTCTAACGAACACTTATTCTCGAGTTCATACTATCAGATCTACTACAATAATTTCATCTTTTCTATCTCTAGGTTTTATTATATTTGATTACGATTTACCCTAGATGAGGCATTATCCTTTGGTCTTTTTACTGCTCTGACGACGTTTTGTCATGTTATCTTGTGTAAGAAACAAAGCACTAATGACGAGAAGTGTGGCTTCAAAGAAGTGGGAGAGTCTCGCACGAAATAACGGTTGCTAGAAAGAAAGGCAAAGAAGGAAGCCAGAAAAGGTTTTCCAAAGGTTCGAAAGATGAAACGGATTGAACCTTCCCCCTATTTATAGGGTTAGGGTGCGCAGAAATCGAAGAGGCATAATTCAAAACGGATGCGGGAAACCAGAACATCACATCATCCTCTGAACCGCCTCGGGAGTAAGTATAATAATGACGCATGCGGGAGATGATGTCATTTCAAAAAGGGAGCCACGCGTCAGCAGCTCGACGATGTCATACATTTCATCTCATTCACGTTACCGCCCCTAGGGTGAGGTCAAATTCTCCAAAGACAAGGTTTGCATTTCCGCCCATTGAAGACGTCTACCGAATACGCCTCCAACGAGCGGAGGGAATAATTGTATAGGGTCAAATTTGGCCCTCAATGTCTCTACGCCGATGGGTACACCCATTGAGCATACGTCAACTAAAGCAAGGGTACGACTTGGGCATGAGGACAAAGGCAACGCCAGTTAAAATTCAGCGTCCTCACTAGGGGACGTTGACTACTTTTTGTACTTTTATGATTATTTCGTGGAAGGCCTCCTATTATATAAAAGAGACCTTCCCATTGTAAATGGGGGGATTATTATTCTTGAATAATACAACTCTCTTATTTTCTCTTACTCTCTCTCTATCTCTACATCTAACGAACAATTATTCTCGAGTTCATACTATTAGATCTACTACAATAACCTCATCTTTTCTATCTCTAGGTTTTATTATATTTGATTACGATTTACTCTCATTTATCTTTTGATTGTTTATAAGCTTATAAAGTATATTGATAACTTTTAAGCCAAACAATTTGGCGTTGTCTGTGGGGAATTCGAGTATCAAAATCATAGTATCCACCTAAAGAACAACCAACTACCATTCTCTACACCACACGAAAATATGGCCAAAAATAACACAAGATCGAAAGCAATAGTAGGTGTTACAGCCAATCTCCTTGGTCCTCTCAACGAGGCCAGTAATGAGGGTATCTTGAATGCAACCCCTAGCACCACAACAGGTGCAGAGATCTCACATTCTCCATTTGAAGATCTGACGATCTTGCATGAAAAAGGAGCTTCTACATCTGCGGCTAAGGAAGCACCCTCGGTGGTCAAGAAGCTACTGGAAGAATGGCTAACAAGTACTCTAAGTGGCTTGGTTGAGAAGTCACCGCAAAGTAACGTCAGGAGTATGCCAACAGTAAGTATCACTGTTGCCATGGGTGAACCTGAGGTTGTACGAGCAAATAACAAACCCATCGAAGCACATGCCAACGATGGCACGCTAACAGCCATCCTAAAGAAGATGGAAGAAATGGAGAATAAAAACAAAGCGCTTTGTGACCAAATGAAAGAGCATCAGGAGAAGGTAGACAAGATCCCCGGTGCTTCCAAGTTGCTACCAAAACGCGACGTGGGAATGTTCGTCGAACAACCATATACCGAAGAAGCTGCCCCTCACTCTATCCCAAAAACCTTCAAGATGCCACCCTACTTGAGGGTATATGATGGAACCACAGATCCCGAGGATCATTTGATCCACTATGTCACTGCTGTGAAGGGCAACGAACTATTAAAAGAGCAGTTACCATCGGTGCTGCTGAAGAAGTTTGGTAAGACATTGACAGGAGGGGCCCTAACGTGGTACTCTCAGCTACCAGCTAAGGCAATATCAACGTTCAAGAAAATGGCGGATAAGTTCATCACCGCCCATGCAGGAGCAAAGAAAGCGAAAGCAAGGGTTAGCGACATTTTCGCCGTCAGGCAAACCACAGGGGACGGACTCGGGGACTTCCTAGCTAGGTTTAACATGGTAAGGATGAGTCTGGCTAACGTATCGGAAGGTATGGCAGTCGCCGCTTTCCAGAACGGGCTAAACATGGACGGTTCGAGGGAAACCAAGAAGCTACTAAGCCGCCTTATGAAATATCCCCCTAACACATGGGAGGAAATCCACAACACCTATTGCGCTAAAGTACAAGCGGACGAGGATGATCTTAATAGGACGGCCCAACGGCTAATGACGATATACTTAGAGACAAGGAGGGATCGACGCAATGAAGGACGGCGAGAACAACTCCCACGCTCCAACAAAGACCGGCACCAGCCATACACCAGATCCTCCCGTCCAGCACCAAGGCATACAGACGTTCTGCAGCGATACGTCGCCCCACTCCTAAACGAAAGAGGTACACCTCCTTTATTATCTGCCCATAACTTTTGTGTGTCTCTTTCAGAAATAGTGTACGCACTGGAGAAGCTGGGCACCAAAGTGCAGTGGCCGCAGAAGATGAAATCAGACCCCGCCACAAGGAAATCAAACGTCATATGCGAGTTCCATCAGGAATGGGGACACAAAATCGAAGACTGCGTAGGCCTACGGCAAGAGGTGGTCAGGATGCTGAACCAGGGATACCTGAGGGAATTACTCAGTGACAAAGGGAAAATAAACTTTGCACGTGGACGGTAACAACCACACGGGCCACCGAAGCCGCCCTCCCCAGCACACACGATAAACATGATCGTCGGAGGAGGCGACGACTCAGTAATCAATCACGTCAAGTTCGCCACCACGCACAAACTAAAACGGACCATCGCCCATGAATGGTATGACGACTTCGAAGATAGTATCACCTTCGATAAGTCCGATGCCGACGGTTGGTCTTTCCCTCATTACGATGCTTTAGTTATCACTTTACGTATCACCGATACGGATGTTAAAAGAATCATGATTGACGACAGAAGTGGCGCCTGTATTATCCACCCGAGGGTCCTCGTACAAATGGTACTCGAGGGTAAGGTAATATCACGTTGCATAACACTAACTGGTTTTAACAATGCAGTGGAACGGCCATCTGGAGAAATATCACTGCCCATTTTAGCAGGAGGAGTCACGTTGGAAACAACTTTCCACGTGATGAACCAGGAAACGGCCTACAACATCATCATAGGACGCCTATGGATACATGCCATGCGAGCGGTCCCTTCAAGTTTTTACCAAGTGATCAAATTCCCCACCTCGTGGGGGGTATTCAGCATTCGAGGCGAGCCGCGCACCGCAGAGGAATGCTACAAAATAGCTCAAGATTGCACCCACACTAAACAACTAAAAGGGGCGAGTGCAGAAGCATAGCAATCAGCTGTGTCGGGGACTAAAGTCAACCCGACAACGGACGCCATCAGAGACCCCGACGTCGTGGAAGCCTGTAAAGCAATGGTCGAAGATCTCGACCCAGTACAATTGGACGACACCGACCTCACAAAGAAAGCCTACATCGGGCACGGCCTCACCAACCCGAGTAAGTATCGTGAATTCCTAACTAACCATGCAGATTTATTTGTTTTTTCCCATTCAGATATGCCGAGAATCCCGTGAGACATCGCCACCCACAAGCTGAACGTCGATCCATTACACCCGCCCGTGCGATAGATGAGAAGGAAATTCAACACCGCTATCAATGAAGCGGTCAGCGAGGAGGTAGACAAATTATTGGCCAACGGTACCATCAAAGAATCGAAGTACCCCCAGTGGGTTGCCAATGTCGTCATGGTCAAAAAGAAAAATGGGAAATGGAGAATGTGTGTGGATTTCACAGATCTGACCAAGGCATGACCGAAGGATTCATTCCCACTACCCCACATCGACCAATTGATCGACGCCACCGCGGGACATGAACTGTTGAGCTTCTTAGATGCCTACTCCGGCTATAATCAAATCATGATGGCCGAAGAGGACCAGGAGAAAACAACTTTCATCACCCACCAAGGGACATATTACTACAAGGTAATGCCCTTCGGACTCAAAAATGCGGGGGCTACGTACCAAAGACTGGTCACAGAATGTTCAAAGAACAGCTCGGTAAGACCATGGAAGTCTATATCAACGATATGCTGGTGAAGTCGACAAAGAAAGAAGACCACGTCGACCATCTGAAAGAAGCCTTCGCAATATTGAGAAGGTACGGGATGAAGCTGAACCCCGAGAAATGAGCCTTCGGCGTAGCCTCGGGAAAATTCTTAGGATTTCTCGTGTCTCAACGAGGCATCGAGGTCAACCCAGATCAGATCAAGGTGATAGATGGAATACTTGAGATTCTGAACAGCAAAAAACAGGTACAAAAGCTGACGGGGCGAATAGCCACCCTATCCAGATTCATCTCACGATCCTCCGACAGGTGCCATAAATTTTTCAATGTGCTGAGAAAAGAAAACGGGTTACAATGGAACGAGGAATGCGTCGAAGCCTTGAGAAAATTGAAAGCATACCTATCTTCGCCACCACTACTGGCCAAAGCGAGTCCAGGCGAGCCCCTGCTGGTATATCTGGTTGTCTCCGAGGTCGCCGTCAGCGCATTCTTGGTTTGCGAAAATGAAGGTACGCAATCTCCTATTTACTATATTAGCAAAACCTTAGTGGATGCTGAAACACGGTATCCACACCTTGAAAAGTTAGCCCTGGTAGTGGTCGTAGCTTCACGAAAGCTCTTACCCTATTTTCAGTGCCACTCCATAAAAGTAGTAACGACCTTCCCCTTGAGAAGTGTCCTACATAAGCCTGATCAGGCAGACTCGCCAGATGGGCTATAGAGCTCAGCGAGCACGATATCTCATATCACCCGAGAACCTCCATCAAGTCGCAAGTACTTGCCGACTTATAGCTGATTTCAGCGCAGAAATACTGCCAGAAACGGAACTGGAGGCACGTCGTAACTCCTCCAACACTGACCTATGGACTCTTTACACTGACGGCGCCACTAATGCCTCGAGATCAGGATTGGGACTCGTTCTCGAAGTCCCCACGAGCGAAATAATTTGCCAGTCCGTGCGGTGCCCCGAAATGACTAACAACGAGGCCGAGTACGAGGCTGTTATTGCAGGTATAAAACTAGCCATCAAATTTGGGGCTCGACGACTCGTTCTCCACTGCTACTCCCAACTCGTAGTGAACCAGGTCACTGGACTTACCAAATCAAGGAGTAGAGATTGCAAAAATATCAGTTAGAGATCCATAGATTAATGACTGAGTTCGACGAGTGCCGCTTTGAACAAATTCCGAGGGCACAAAACGTTGAAGCAGACGGTTTGGCAAAATTGGCCGCAGCCACCAAAAACTTCAACAAAGAAAGCGTGGTTACCCTCCTCCATTCAGCCATTGATCACACTGAGGTACTCTCTTTAAATTTGACTTGGGACTGGCGTAACCAATTTGTATCCTATTTGCAGGATGGTACACTCCCACTCGACAAAAAAGAAGCAAAGAAGCTCCGCGTACAGGCCGCCAGGTATTGCCTGATAAACCACGAGCTCTAAAAGGGATGTTTGGCGGACCCCTGGCCAAGTGCCTAGGGTCGCACCAAACGAGGCCAGTACTCGAAGAGGTACACAAGTGTTACTGCGGCGCCCATACAGGCAACCGCGCCCTCGTACGCTGCATAATATGAGCCGGTTATTATTGGCCCACCATGAAGAAAGAGGCAGCGGAATACGTTCGCCGATGCGAACAATGTCAAAAGTATGCCCCCATGATACACCAACCAGGAGAGCCCCTCTACTCAGTCACCTCCGAATGGCCTTTCATCAAATGGGGAATAGACATAGTCGATCCCATACCAACAAGACGGGGAAAGGTACAATTTCTATTAGTTTTAACTGACTACTTCTCCAAGTAGGTGGAAGCAGGTGCGTACGCCCAAATATGCGAACAGGAAGTCATTGCCTTCATATGGAAGAATATCATCTGCCATTTCGGCATCCCCAAGGAAATCAGATGCGACAACGGACGACAGTTCGTCGGCCAGAAGACGACGGAATTCTTCGACAAATGGCACATTAAGCGAATACTCTCCACGCCATATCACCCCGCTGCCAACTGCCAAGCAGAGTCTTCCAACAAAACAATACTGAACATACTGAAAAAGAAACTCGAGGAAGCCAAAGGGCTATGGCCCGAGCTAATACGTGAAGTATTGTGGGCACACCGGACCACACCAAAATCTTGCACAGGAGACACACCATACTCACTGGTCTACGGAACCGATGCAGTCATACTAGTCAAAGTCGACGAACAAAGCTTGAGGTATTCACATACTAGCGAAATAAAGAACGACATAAACAAGCTTTAAGACCTCGACGAGGCCGAGGAAAGAAGAGAAATGGCCCACATAAGAATGGTGGCTCAGAAACAACAAGTCGAAAGATACTACAACAAAAGAGCCAAAGTAAGACCACTCAAAGTGGGAGACTACGTCCTCAAATCCAAACCATTGGCATCAAAAGACCCAAGCGAAGGAAAATTGGGCACCATCTGGGACGGACCCTACAAAATCACAAAAGCAGCAGGTAAAGGAGCATTCCATTTAGAAACAATGGAAGGAAAAACTCTCCAAAACAATTGGAACATCGCCAACCTCAAGTATTTCCATTTCTAAAAGGCGTCTCCCGAGTCGCACTCTTTTTCCCTTGCCTGAGTTTTGTCCCAATTGGGTTTTCTCGGGAAGGTTTTTAACGAGGCGGCAGAGGGGACACCTGGAGATATTTGCGGAACAAGTTTATCATACCAGCCACTCCATGCGCTCTCCTGA
>MU774835.1:24326-35889 GCA_026770625.1 Nicotiana glauca
GAGTAATTCGACGACAGTCGAAGTTACGTACATGGCTAAGGCCATCGACAGTATTATGGCTAAGGCCATCGTCGTCAATAAGTCGACCCAGCTCGACTACGACAAATGAGTAATTCGACGACAGTCGAAGTTACGTACATGGCTAAGGCCATCGTCGTCAATATGTCGATCCATCTCGACTACAACAAACGAGTAATTTGACGACAGTCGAAGTTACGTACATGGCTAAGGCCATCGTTGTCAATATGTCGACCCAACTCGACTACGACAAATGAGTAATTCGACGACAATCGAAGTTACGTACATGGCTAAGGCCATTGTCATCAATAAGTTGACCCAGCTCGACTACAACAAACGAGTAATTCGACGACAGTCGAAGTTACGTATATGGCTAAGGCCATCGAAAGTATTGCGGCTAAGGCCATCGTCGTCAATAATTCGACCCAGCTCGACTACGACAAACGAGTAATTCAACGATAGTCAAAGTTACGTACATGGCTAAGGCTATCGACAATATTATGGCTAAGGCCGTCGTCGCCAACAGTCACCAACCCTGTTCAGTACGGAAAAAGGCACGTAAATAACAATTGAAGCAATGCCATTATTAGCTAAAGCCACCACTATTTAGCATCGAAGCCGCCTCCTATCAGCGGATAACACAAACAACGTTCGAGAAGCACACTGAGAATCCTACAAGCAAGCGAGCATCCTCTCTGCGGAGACGAGATACCGAAAATAAAAGATACAAAAGGAAAAGAATAACAGCAAAAGTACAACTTTCATTATCATCCAAAAATGCATGTACAAAAGGACCCATTTACATTTCAAAATACAACAAAACAAAAATGTATACAAGTCCTAAGGGGCTTGGCCATTCTGCTCACCGTCCCCCGCCTGACCGCCATCTCATCCATTGCCGCCCCCGGGTTGATAAGTTGCAGAGATCCAGGACCCGGATCCTAGACGGTTAACGTCTTCAGAATTGTAGCCCGCCCGGTCTGGGGAGTCAGAACTATACCCACAGGCTTCGCGGGCGACGCGAGCTACACGCCGTTGCTCCTAAACCTCCGCCTCAATAGCTTGACCCGCAGCTAAGAACTCCTCGAGCACGACTAGTTTGGCCTCGGCATACACCCACATCTCATGCGCCTCACGATGCGCATCCTCATCAGACTTTGGCGCAGCAGTCCGCTTAAGGGCTTTAATCTCAGCCACCCTGGTGTCGAGCTCGGCGGTCAAGGCAGTGACATTGGCTCGCAAATCAGCAGCTTCCACTGCTACCCCACGGCCACCCTCCAATTCCTCTTCCTTCGACTGGAGAAGAGTCTCCAACTCAATGTTCCGAGCCAAAGCGGCCATCAGGTGCTCATCAACCTGCTCCAGCTCGACCACCATCCGTTTCAGTTGGGCCTCTAACTGCTCGAGGCCCTCACGGAACACCCGAAATCCTGGATCCTGCTTAAGTAGGTCCGCCAGTGCCCGATGCTTGGCACATCACCGCTGATACTTTTTCGCCATCTTATTAAAAGTGGTTGCCTTCCTTTGCGCTCACTGCCTCCTCTCTGCCTCCAAAATGAGAGTCTAAAAAGGAGAAGAAAAAGGGGAAAAGCAAGTCAGTATGCATCAAATTTAGCCTTACGGCACACAAATAAAATTAAAAACTACCTGCAAGGCCGCGCCAGCGACCCTCCGGGATAGATCCCCGTCACTAACACCTTTCAGCATTTCACGCTCAGCAGCCGTACATAACAGGGTCATATCCGTTACGGCCTGCTCACTGTGTTGCAACAGGTTATACCCTCCTGGGATCAGAATTTGGCGGTTGGATCTACCTGTCGTCATCCCCACATGGGTCGGACCCCTCGTTAACCCATCTGCATCCACATGGGCGGCCTCAAGGTCCACCCTCTCGGCACCGTCGCCCACTTCTCCAACAGCAGCCGACGAACCACTCTCCGGAATACGTGCTGCGCTGGCATCGGGGACAGCCCTCCTTTGGGGAGACGACCTCCCAGAACGAATGGCATCGGCCATAAAAACTGGCCTCGACCCCTGACGAGGCTCACTCGCCCTCTCGTCTTCAGCGGCTATCCCCTTGCCAGTTATCAACCGCCGTCTTTTTCTCTCTGGCGGCTCCTCACCTTTAGAAGTCTCCCCTACAGGCCGCGGGGACGGTATTGAAGGAGTCGCTTCACTTGCGTACGCCGCCACAGGCGCAACCTCCTGCTGAGGAACCTCGGGAGCGCCATCAGTGAACGAGCCGCAGGGTATGTCTCCACCATCAGAGTCAGTCCCCGCCCTAGGCGAGGTAACGACGTTTTTCTTCTTCTTAAGGGCGCTCCGATATGCCAACATGAGTAAGTCAGGTAACAAAACCTGAGGGAACTTCCAAACCTAAGCCAAAGAATTACCTGACAGGCCGTATCGTTCACGAAATGCGGCCCAAGTACAGCATTCCTCCGCATAAGGTATCATTCTTTCCACCCACAATTTAATATTGTCAACGAACTGGGGTAGAGAAGCCCTCGCTACAAAAAAGGGAAAAGAAAGAAATCACTGTGGCTGAATGGTCAAGGTCGCAAGTAATCATGAATTCTACAAATAAAGGTACTTACGTTCTAGGTTCCATCTTTCCGGGAACCCTTCAAGGTTAGACACCAGGTGCTCCGTCGTGATGTAGAAACACCTACACCAAAAGCGGCGGCTGGTCTTGTCATCATCTTTCACAACCAAGCCCTTCGTGCCACGGCTTTTCAACTGTAGCATGGTACCCCTCAGTTAACCAAGGCTGAATAACTGTAAAAGGTGATGAACTGAGACGCCGCACTCAGCCTTGGTCGCGTACGTGGTCAGAATCCTGCACACCTTCAATGTGTAAGGAGTAAGCTGAGCCGAACACACATTGAAAAAGTGGCAAAGCTCCTCCGTTAGAGGGTAGATCGGGAGAATATAACCGATCAAAAATAGGTACTCGTAAAATATGCAGTACCCAGGCCGGTGCACATTGGCGTAGTCCATCCCAACCGGAGCCATTTCCACATAGTCCGGAATATGGTGCGTCGCTCGAAGATTGTCTAGGTGGGATCGCAATAAATTACTATGCTCCCAGGGAAGGGCTGGGCTTTTAGTTGGAAAATCCCTTCGAATATGCATCTCCTTTTGGAGGACGTTGTCTACAGTAAGAAGAGCAAGGAGTTTTCCTGCTTTTTCCTCTTCGCCACCGGAGGAGGGCAGAACCCTACATGGGGCATTATCTTTGGTCTTTTTACTGCTCTGACGATGTTTTGTCATGTTATCCTATGTAAGAAACAAAACACTAATGACGAGAAGTGTGGCTTCAAAGAAGTGGGAGAGTCTCGCACGAAATAACGGTTGCTAGAAAGAAAGGCAAAGAAGGAAGCCAGAAAAGGTTTTCCAAAGGTTCGAAAGATGAAATGGATTGAACCTTCACCCTATTTATAGGGTTAGGATGCGCAGAAATCGAAGAGGCATAATTCAAAACGGGCGCGGGAAACAGAACATCACATCATCCTCTGAACCGCCTCGAGATTAAGTATAATAATGACGCATGCGGGCAATGACGTCATTTCGAAAAGGGAGCCACGCTTTAGCAGCTCGGCGATGTCATACATTTCATCTCATTCACATTACCGCCCCCAGGGTGAGGTCAAATTCTCCAAAGACAAGGTTTGCATTTCCGCCCATTGAAGACGTCTACCGAATACGCCTCCAACGAGCAGAGGGACTAACTGTATAGGGTCAAATTTGGCCCTCAATATCTCTACGCCGATGGGTACGCCCATTGAGTATACGTCAACTAAAGCAAGGGTACGACTTGGGCGTGAGAACAAAGGCGACGCCAGTTAAAATTCAGCGTCCTCACTAGGGGACGTTGACTACTTTTTGTACTTTTATGATTATTACGAGGAAGGCCTCCTGCTATATAAAGGAGACCTTCCCATTGTAAAGGGGGGATTATTATTCTTGAATAATACAACTCTCTTATTTTCTCCTACTCCCTCTCTATCTCTACATCTAATGAACACTTATTCTCGAGTTCATACTATCATATCTACTAATATAATTTCATCTTTTCTATCTCTAGGTTTTATTATATTTGATTACGATTTACCCTCATTTATCTTTTGATTGTTTTTAAGCTTACAAAGTATATTGATAACTTTTAAGCCAAACACAACTATCAAATGCGAATTATAAATCGTATTTCTTAATTGCGACCTATAAGTTCAGATAACAACATCCCCTATGATATCTCTGTTTCCATTTCCTCTTCGGTAAAATCACTCTCTTTCTTCGTCTTATTCACAATTGAAAATGTATTACTGTTATGTTATGAATTTGATCTGCATGTGAGATAACGATACACGATATTTTTGTTGATGTTTCATAATCGTGCTATGCTGTGAAATATTTGTTGTTTTCATAAGGTCTTCGCAAGTGTAACTATTTAGCTGCCAGGTTTTGTTAATTAACTAGTTCTGCTAAGATTCGGTAAAATTTTCTTAAATCTTTCGAAAATATATTTTTCCCCAAAAAGATATGTCTAGGGCCGCTTTGTCACATTTGAACTTGACGGATTTTCCCTTTAGCTTAGCACTTAATTCACCGAGCATTCAAAATTACGTATTCAAAAAATAATATTTATTAATATTACTGGTTTCGCATATATTCATGTACTGTTTTAAAAATCCTGAGTATAATTAAACTCGTAGATGATAAGTACACGGCAGTGAAATGATAAGTACACGGCAGTGAAAGCCCAAATCTGTAAGCTGACATAAATCTTCGAACTAGTGATCTCTAACTTGTCTAGTCAATGACTATAATGTCATATGTGGATTTGCCTTATAAGAAATACTCCTATCGACCTTCCTATGTCCAACCATAAAATCTGAATTCTAAGGCCATCTCCAACCATCATTCTATTTTTTGCATTATTTTTCACTCTAAAATGGTACAACACCAAATCTACTACAATCATTACATTATTTTTTATACCAAATTTTCTCTCTCTTCTATATTATATTATTATCTTCTATTTATTTTTTATTTTTTATTTCCTTCAAATTAATATTATCTTTTTTCTTTTTTCCATATTCATTATATATAATTCACATTCACCACTTATATAATCATTTATTACAAAATTTTACATAAAGGATAAATTAACAAAAAGTGAATAATCGATAAAAGAAGTCAACAATTTGAACAACCACAACCAAAATAATCTTCTACCCCGTTCACTCAGTATTTTGGTAATTTTGGTGCACCTGGAAATGACATAGGGGATTACTAAACTTATGTTTTATGTTTTTAATGTAATTTCAATTTTAGTGTATCCTCCTTTTATGTACTTTAATTATAATGTATTTTAATTTTATGTATTGTTATTATTGAATAATGGTTATATTTTTTTTTATACAATTATAATAATAATAAAATTAACTTCTAATGTTATATAAATATAATATATACAAAAATTAATATATCAAAAAATAGGATATAAAATTAAAATTATAAAGATCTTAATATAAAAGTTAATTATATACACAATATATGATAAATTAAAAGTTTAAAAATAAAAATAAAAAATGAATAAAATATTATTAAACCAAATGTAGTGTAATGAATAGTGTTGCACCAAATTATTCATGTTCTATAATAGAGCAAGAAATGGAGTACAATTGAAGCAAGAATACTCTATTTCTTGCACCAAATTTGGATTTGGTGCAAAAAGTAGAGTATGGTTGGAGATGCCCTAATGGTCACTGGTCACACCAATTTATGCAATTCTTAGCCAAATAATCTGTAGATTTTATTCTCAATGTGTCTTATATAACTCCCGCCCTTCTCGAGTGATGCTGGGTAGTATCACCATACTCTGAAGCATCATAAATCTTGATATGGTGTACATCTCGTTCAAATAGTTTAGTAGTCAATTTTGTTGACTTGGTTTGGTTTGGTAGCCAATTTTATTGAATTGGTCAAATATTAGTAGCCAATTTTATTGACTTGATTTGGTTTGGTAGCCAACTTTATTGAAATTGTAAAAATGGTGTGGAAATTGTCAAATATTGTAGGCTTTAGAGAGTGAGGTTTTGGCTATAAAAGCAACTCTCATTTGTACACACCAACAAAGAGAGAAAAGAGAGAGTGCAAGGTATTCCAAAACTATAAGAAGATAGTTTGTGAAGAAAAACATAGTGTGAGAGATATTGTAGTAAGGTGAAAAAAGCAAAAGAGTATTTATTTCTTTGGTGTAGTGGTCTTAGGAGTATTTTTACTCGTTACTACACAGTGTAAAATTCCTCGTTATAGTGATATCAGTTGCTCTTCTTGGCCGTGGTTTTTCCCTTATTCAGAAGGGTTTCCACGTAAAATCTTTGTGCCATCATTGCTGTATTTCTATTCTTGCTGATTTAACCATAACTTAGTGGTCCACGTTTATCACTAACACCGTGAATATTATTTATTTCTGGGTTTATTCCCAAAAAATCTCTCATGCTATTTCTAACTCAAGATCTTTCAGCCGAAGATGAATCGTAACCTTTACCATTCCACACAATCCCGCATGATCTGCTATTTCAATAATAACACCACATTCTAAGTATAAGAAGCTAGCGTTTAGCCATAGATTCCAAATTTATTTTGAAAAATCTGATTTGGGTGAAGTTTGTTTTAAAGATGAAAATATGTTTGGACATACGTTTTCAAAACATATTTTCTAACTTTATTTTGGGAAAACATGTATATAATTCCCAAGTTTTGGGATTTTGGTCTAAAATCAGCTCAATAGCTGATTTTGGGATTTCGGATTTGGCATTTGGCCAAATGCGGGCAAAATTTATGGCCAAACATGAGTTTTGAAAATATATCCCAAATTTATTTTGACAAAACTCATGGCCAAACAGGACCGAAATCTATTGCTAGCTCTCAATCTCAAGTAGGATGGTTCTTTTCATAATCACTCTCTATGGGACACAAAATATCTTTGATATAGGCAGGCCACGTCAGCACCATTATGGCCTTCATCGACCACCATGTGCTATCAGTAAGGGTCCCATAAAGAGTGCGACCAAAAAGTCAACAAAAGTTAAGGTCATGAAGTCACGATAGTTCAAAGTCAAGAGACATTGTCCCATATTGGATGAGGAAAAGAGTTTTGATGTGTATATATATAATTGCACTTCTTCTAGCTCTTAAAGAGTTGAGAAGAAGGCAAGTCTCGCGCCATCGTCGTTGCTCGGCTTCGGCTTCGGCTTCGGTCAAATAATTTGATTGATTAATTTTTTGGACCAAATTTATTTGTTAATATTAACACAATATTATTTAATTTAAATTAGACCGTTTCTATAACGATAATTTAATTTTTCCTCCCCTTTAATTTTTCCGTTATAATTTGAAATTGGCGCTTTGCATAAATGAGTGTTTTATAAAACAACAGTTTGAGTTGCAGCCTTACATGAAAAGTTGCAACTCTTCGATATTACCCAACGTTTTGGCTATAAATACATGAACTCTCCCTCAGATTTTTCTTACAAAAATTCTGATTTCTCCTTCTTCATTCTGCATTGTTTTAACAGAAAAGAAAGCAGTAAGTTTGATTTACTACTGTTCTTTGAGTTCGTTGGTAACTGGGGTTTTGAAATACCGCTATACCAGTGAGGGTATTCCGTTTTATTCTGAGAGAAAATAATCCTAAACCTCGGGTACTAGGAGGAGATTAAATTCCCTAAGGAAACTCTGTGAATTTAGTGGACTCAGATTAATTTCTGTTCTTCTACATTTCTGGTTTTACTTTATTTTTATATTTTAATATATTTTCGAATACAGATTACTAATAATTGAGTATGTGAAATGAAAAAAATTGAGAACTTGGTTTTATAAAGTATAAAAATTGAATGAATTTAATGTTGATTGCATCAAAACTGAAATGAGAAAACCCATAAAACATACTTCCTTTGTCCCACCTTATGTGACACCTTTTTTTTTAGTTAATCCCCTTTCTATATTTGGTATAATTTAGCTTTGATTTTTTACCCTTAATGAGATGATTTCTAGCCTTATAAGTTTCTATGGTTCATTTTGGATTATAAATTTCAAAAGTCTTCCACTATTTCATAAACTTCATGTCCAATCAAACATCTTCATGTAAAATAGGACGGAGAGAGTATAATTTATATGAGAAAAATAAATCATAAGTTAGATTATTAGATAGCGTACATGGCTAACAAATGAATAGAGAAATATAATTCAATAAAAATGTAAAATAAGATTGACAGAAAACTATTTTGGTTATATTAATTAGAGGAAGATATTAAGTTATTTAAAATCAATACGAAAAATAAAGAAATAAATTTATCAATACTAAAAAATAATTATATAAATAATATACTATATAAAGAAAAATTTTGGGGCCTTAAATTCTTTGGGCCTAAAACAAGTGCTTCACTTCGAGTCGACGCAAGAAATGAGAAGGAAAGACTAAAGGTGGATCAACGATTTGAACTTGACAGATTTCGCCTTTAGCTTAGCACTTAATTCACTATATATTCTAAATTATGAATTCAAAACATAAAATTAACATTAATATTTTTGCATATATCCATGAACTATCTTAATAATACTGAATTCAATTGAACCGTAGGTGGTAAGTCCGTTGCAGGGAAATTCCAAATCTGTATGCTGATAAATTCTAAAAAATTATTAGAAGTGCCGAAAAAGAGTTATATACAAACAGTTTTCTTCTACCTTGGCTCATCTTAGGTGTCGGTACGTCAAGCAAACAATTAGCCTCTCGAATGAACAACCTAACTAGTTCAAAAGATCCTTCAACTAAGTTGGGCCGGTTGGAATCCAGTCAAGTCCAGCCCGATTAACATGTAAAAATTGCACGGGGCGTTCTATTTGGGCGCCCCTTTTAATCTGTATCCGCTTTGTCTTTCTGTTTGCACCTATACCACTTTTTTGTTAAAAGCCATTTGAAAAGACTATTTTATCCTTTTTTTATTAAAAGACTGCTTTCTCTTCAAGTATACGCTAGTGCTCTACTGTTTCTCTCTCCCGTTATTTGCATTTTTCAATTTGCTCTTCTCAGAAATCAAACGGTTTCCGTCATTCTTTGGAATTTTCAACTGCTAGTCGTCGTTGTTCCCATATCACGATTTAATCACAGATACATTGCATTAACTTTCTGGGTTTTGTTTTATGATTTAATTTCTGATTTTGGGTTTTGATATTCATGTATTTATGATAGGGTTTAGTTTGATAGGTTGTTCATGTTGTTAATGTAATTTCTATAAATTCTTTTATGATTCGACATTCAAATTTTTAAAAATTTTCAGAGTTAAACAGATAATAATGATACTTTAGGATAGGAGCTGAAGTTTTTTTTCATGTTTTGTCATTATTTTTTGATTTGAATTTGTGTTTTAGTTTTTTGGCTGAATGTTTTGTGCTTGCCGAAGTTTTTAGTGCAATATAATTTTTTAATTTAGCCAGTGTATGTGGAAAACTTCAGCCTCCTGCTGAAGTTTTTGAGTAATAACAAAAAAACTTCAGCTGTTTGGCCGAAGTTTTTTTAGTGCAATATCAATTTTTAATTTAATCAGGGTAGGAGGAAAACTGCCTGAAGTTTTTAAGTAATAAATAAAAAACTTCAGCTGTTAGGCCGAAGTTCTTTTAGTGCAATATGATTTTTTTAATTTAGCCAGTGTATGTGGAAAATTTCAGCCTCCTGCTGAAGTTTTTGAGTAATAACAAAATAACTTCAGCTACTTGACCAAATTTTTTTAGTGTAATATTATTTTTTTAATTTAACTAGTGTAGGAGAAAAACTTCAGGCTCCTTCTGAAGTTTTTGAGTAATAAGAAAAAACTTCAGCTGTTAGGCCGAAGTTTTTTTAATGCAATATAATTTTTTAATTTAGCCAGTGTATGTGGAAAACTTCAGCCTCCTGCTGAACTTTTTGAGTAATAACAAAAAAAATCAGCTGTTTGGCCGAAGTTTTTTTAGTGCAATATCATTTTTTTAATTTAGCCAGTGTATGTGGAAAATTTCAGCCTCCTGTTAAAGTTTTTGAGTAATAACAAAAAAACTTCAGTTGCTTGGCTGAAGTTGTTTTTAGTGCAATATCATTTTTTAATTTAACCAGTGTAGGAGGAAAACTACCTGAAGTTTTTAAGTATTAAATAAAAAATTTCAGCTGTTAGGCCGAAGTTCTTTTAGTGCAATATGATTTTTTTAATTTAGCCAGTGTATGTGAAAAACTTCAGCCTCCTGCTGAAGTTTTTGAGTAATTACAAAAAAACTTCAGCTGTTTGGCCGAAGTTTTTTTAGTTCAATATCATTTTTTTAATTTAGCCAGTGTAGGAGAAAAACTTCAGGCTCCTGCTGAAGTTTTTGAGTAATAAGAAGAAAACTTCAGCTGTTAGGCCGAAATTTTTTTAGTGCAATATGATTTTTTAAATTTAGCCAGTGTATGTGGAAAACTTTAGCCTCCTGCTGAAGTTTTTGAGTAATAACAAAAAAACTTCAGCTGCTTGGCCAAAATTTTTTTAGTGCTATATCATTTTTTTAATTTAGCCAGTGTATGTAGAAAACTTCAGCCTCCTGCTGAAGTTTTTGAGTAATAACAAAAAAACTTCAGCTGCTTGGTCGAAGTTTTTTAGTGCAATATCATTTTTTAATTTAGCCAGGCTCCTTCTGAAGTTTTAAGTAATAAATTAAAACCTTCAGCTGAAGTTTTTGTTTTATACCTGTCGAACTTAAGCCTTCTTAGGTGTTGAAGTTTTAAATGATCTTTTTGATAATGTCCTGAGGTTATTATTTGTATCTTTTACTTTTTTTTTGACAGATGGCTCCTAAAGCACCTAAAGATCCTAAAGTAGCTAAAGAAGGCAAAGCAGCTAAAAAACCTAGACTACCTGTAGTAGTCCCAGGTCCTTATGTCCCTGAGCCTCTACCTACAAAACCGGGATAAAGATATTTTGAGTTTATAGATTGGTTTAACTCTAAGGGTTACTGGAAGGGGAACCATGATTTGAAGAGTTTAATTGCATCTTTCTTGACTCCTACACAACAGACTAAGCTTAGTAATGGTCCATTTAAATACATTATTGCTATGGAGAATATCAAATACAACATGAAGTTGGTTCATTGTCTGTGTCTTTCTCGAATATTCACGAATGATCGAGACTCTATTAGTTTCAAGATATTTGGGCATGATGTTTCCTTCACTCTTGAAGACTTTCACATTATGTGTGGTTTGCCGATAACAACACATAATATTAAAAACCCATTTAATCGAAAGTGCACTGTTCTAAACCGGTATTTTGGTAAGTCCAAGGGTGTGTATCTGAAGGATATTCGAGGTTTTATGACTCGCAATGCAATTCCAAAGAATGCTGTGAATTATCCACACGTATGCGAGAATGATGAAGATGCAGTTACGCTTGTGAAAATTCTTATTGTAGAGTCTATTCTGTTTGGGAAAAATAACGATTCATGTGTGAATGAGGAGTATGCATCTATCGTTGAGGAC
>MU774837.1:3508-13518 GCA_026770625.1 Nicotiana glauca
CAAATAACAAACTAGAACAACTTAGATTCACAATGAACAAGGAAACAATTCTCAATACAAACACATGGTATCAATAACTATTGCGGCGTGCAATCCGCTCCACAAATATCACTGTTGCGACGTGCAACACGCTCCACAAATATCACTGTTGCGTCGTGCAACCCGACCCATAAATACCACTGTTGCGGCGTGCAATCCGCTCCACAAATATCACTGTTGCGGCGTGCAACCCGACCCATAAATACCACTTATCAGGTATCGTTGTTGCGGCGCACAACCCGATCCTCACATATTATTGTTGCGGTGTGCAACCCGATCCTCAATATAATTGTTGCGGAATGCAACCCGCTCCTCAATATCATTTAACAGTCTGTCTCCCCAAACAACAGTCACAATTAAGGGACATAACAATAAGCAAACATTTGACAAAAATCCCGACAAGGGAGAAGAATCCAACAAGTTCAACCAAACGTCCCGGTAAGGGAATAATCAACAACGCTTTCTTACTCTTACATTTTCTTATCTTATAATTCACTCTACCATTTTGAGCCAACGCTCCAAAGAATCCAGCCATTTCATATACTTTCAATATTCGTATCACAATTCGATCCAATGCTCCTAGGAATCAAATAATTATTTTACCGTTCACATGTTATTCACAACATATAAGATTTCTCTAATAAACACGGAGTTCACAACCAAGTCATGGTAAATCACATTATAAGGACTCACGGTCATGCTATACACCAATGTAGAGATACTTGTCACCATACCTATACATCGTACTCGATCACATAGCAATTAGTAACAAGATTCAACTCATATTCCCTCAAGGGTTAAACCAAACACTTACCTCAAAGCCTTGAAATCCACTTAATCCTCAACTATTGCTTTACCTCACGGTTCCACCTCCAATTCGCTCGAATCTAATCACATTGTTCAATTATTTTAATAAACACTATATGAATCAATTTGAATGCATAAAAATAATTTTCCCAAGTTTTTCCCAAAAATTCCAAAAAAGCCCCCGGGCCCACGTGGTCAAAACTCGAGGTTCGGATAAAAACCCGATTACCCGTTCCCCCGCAAACTCAAATATGTAATTTGTTTTGAAATAGGACCTCAAATCAAGGTCCAACTCCCCAATTTATAGAAAACCTAGGTTCTACCCAAAAATCCCAATTTCACCCCTTTAAAATCCTTGATTTCAAGTGGAAAAAATGTTTAATGATGTTAAAGATTGAAAGAATCGAGTAAAAATCAACTTACAAGTGTTTTGGGATGAAGTTTACTCTTGAAAAATCACCTATGGGGTTTGGGTTTTGAAAGAATGGTGAAAAGTGATGAAATTTCGACTAAGTATAAAAATTGCTGGGCTGCGGATATGGCAATTGCGAACATTGGTTCGCATTTGTGAACACTGTTTTCCTGTGAAATGCGACATCTGGGATCGCATTTGCGAACCCAGGTCTGGCTGCCTAGGTTCGCATTTGCGAACGATTTATCGCATTTGCGACTACAGCCATCTCGCTTTTGCGAGCAAGGGCGTCGCATTTGCGATTACAACCCATCATACCAGACTTCGCATTTGCGAAGTCTTTATCGCAATTGTGATCCTGCCCAGCCTTCCCCTTCTTCGCATTTGCGATGGTTCATTCGCATTTGCGAAGCTCGCATTTGCGAGAAATTCTTCGCAAATGCGAAGATACCAGAACTAAGGAATACCAGCTTTTTCAAATATAAGAAATGCAATCCGATGCCTATCCAAAACTCACCCGAGCCCTCGGGGCTCCAAACCAAACATGCACACAACCTCAAAAATACCCTACAGACTTGCTCGCGCGATCAAATCACCAAAATAACATCATTTACATATAATCAAGCCTCAAAACTCATGATTTTTCTTCTAAACTTCATAAACTTTCAAACTTGGAACTTAAGGTCCGAAACACGTCAAACGACGTCCGATATCGACCAAACTTCACAGAAAGCACTTAAACAATATATATGACTTGTACCGGGCGTCAGAACCAAAATACGAGCCCGATACCATAGTCTTTTAATAAATTTTCATTTCCATTTTCCTTAACAATTTCAGAAAAAACAATTTCATGGAAAAATTCATATCTCGGGCTCTAGACTTTCGAATTCGACTCCGGGCACATGCCCGAGTCCCATATTTTTCTACGGACCTTTCGGGACCATCCAATCTCGAGTCCGGGTCCGTTTACCAAAAATGTTGACCAAAGTCAACTATAATCATATTAATATCAAAATTCTTCAAATTTTTTCACAGAATTCACATATTTCAACATAAAAGTTTTTCGGCTATGCGCTCGGACTGCGCACGCTAATCGAGGCAAGTAAAAATGAGGTTTTTAAGGCCTCGGAAGCGCAGAACAAGTGAGGAAACAAGTGATGACCCTTTGGGTCATCACATGTATTTAGACCAAGGAACTTACCTCTAATCATTCTCCCTTGAATCCCTCTTCAAAATCGCCTCAAAGCTCTCAAAGCTCGCTCAAAATGGTGGAAAATAATGCCTAGCTCGCGGAGGAAATAAAACCTTTAAACCCTTCTGCCAACAGTGATTGCCGCTTCTGCGGTAATTATTAAAAAGACCAACTTCCTCTTAAGCGGTCCAGGTTCCGCTTCTGCGGAATTTCCCTTAACGGCTCAAAACCGCTTCTGCGGTGAAATACTCGCTCCTGCGGACCCACTGATGCGAAAAGGGGTCCGTTTTTGCGAAACTACTAAGCCACACCTCAGACCGCTTCCGCGATCCCTCACCCGCTTCTGCGGAACCACTTCTGCGGTTAAGGCTTTCGCTTATGCGGAACCAGCCCTGAGCTCGAATTCCGTTTTTGCGCCTGCCCACTCGCTTCCGCGATACCGCACCTGCGGTCCCAAAACCGGAGGTGCCAAAACACCAGATAACAGCAACCTTCAGCAACACACAAGTCCAATTTTCTTCCTGTTGGCCATCCGGAATCGCCTCGAGGCCCCCGGGACCTCAACCAAAAGCACCAACATAACCCAAAACATCATACGAACTTGTTGCAATCATCAAACACATCAATCAACGCTAAAACCATCAATTCACATCAGATTCAAGCCTAAGTTTCTTCAAAACTTCCGAAATTCACATTCGATCAAAAACCCGACCTAAACACCTCCGATTCAATTGAAATTTTGCACACACATCACAAATCACCTAACGAAGCTACTGCAACTCTCGGAATTCCATTCCGACCCTCGGATCAAAATCTAACCCATCAACCGGATATCGCCAAAATGCTAACTTCACCAATTCAAGCCTAATTCTACACCGGGCCTCCAAAATCAATTTCGATCGTGCTCCTAAGTCACAAATCATCTCCCGAAGCTAACCGAATCACCGGAAATCACATCCGAGCCCTCTAACTCCATAGTCAACATTTGGTTGACTCTTCCAACTTAAGTCTTCTTTAAAGAGACAAATGTTTCATTTCTTATCAAAACCAATCCAAATCAATTCTAACACACCACCTACCGATAAAGAAACATGAAGAAGCATGAAATGGGGGAAACGGAGCAATAACACATGAGACGACGGGCCAGGTCGTCACATCCTCCCCAACTTAAACAGATGCTCGTCCTCGAGCGTACCCAGAGTTGTCCTAGAAGCCAACCAATAGCTAAATGACTTTACTAAGCATATAACCGGGGTGATCCCACGTCAACCTATCTTACATAGGTCCGATTATACAACATAGCTGAAATTTCACAGCACATCTAGACCATAAACCGTAGAACCACATTGCACTTCCGAAATCATACCCAGAATAAACCCGAACCAGCTGTAATAACCCACACCTGCAACCTCAGGTGAAATCATACAATATATCACACAATCCAACGCTCGAAACGATAGTCACTATTCACAGCATTTACCCACAATACTCAATTACCGATAGGAACCTCTTATTAGCTAAAGTATTATTCCAACACTTTCATATACTGCAACGATAAATAAAACACGCGATAAACTGTAACCATTCCTCAGGTCACCCATACCTAAAGCCACTTCCCTATTGACTAATGCCACAACAGATTTCCGGGCCAAACCTCAATATTAACCCTCTAATCAGCTGAAATCACATTTGTTCGCATTCATTAATGACTCCAACGTTCACCTCGAATTCAATGCACCACTCCGGTGATATGACACCTCATCACAGGCCTAAGCCACAACATGCATAATCCACGCACTAATGATGGGCGGTCTGAACATACTCAAATCATGACAAATGACTCAAACAAAAGAGCTGTAACTCAGACTCCTCAGTACTATCACAACACAAGGATGAGACCCCGCACATCATAGAAATAGAGTACTTGAATCTTCCTCGAAAGGTCATAACTTCACGTGGCCTCGCCACAACGCGCGATCCTATCCAAACACTATTACACATGAAGCACCTCAAGTCACCAGGCTCAAAATAGATAGCCACACACAGATTGATGTCTGAAACCAAGCAATCCATCACACCCACGGTGAAGCAAGTAATATACACCATTCAATCCTGAAAGGACACAACCGATGTGCCATTCACCGAGCAACACCCAATACGGACTTTCCTCAGAAACCAAGAAGCAAGGCATACAAAGTAACATATGGAAAACTATTCTCAATATCACACTGTTGCGGCGTGCAACCCGATACAGATAACATATCCGTGGCGGCGTGCCACCCAACCCACACAAATGTATCACATAGGGAGATGCACATTGAGCCAAATTTGCTCATCATAACAAATACCGAGTATCGATCGTAAGCATACTGAGTGCATAATGATATCCACTTATAGCGTTGTAAGCTACAAAACTCAACTTCCACTATGAATCTTGATGGCACCACACTATATGTGCCCACCGTCCGAAAATCATAACGCCCCACAGCACAAAAAAAGGCAACTCATAGATCTCCCCAGATCACTAGCAGGTTCAATAACGATTGAATCAACCTATCCTTCATCAATATAATTTGGGGCCAACCAAGCCAACTCAAGCTAAGCACGTAGCTACCTCGGCCTGACAACAAACTCAATACCAAGAAGCCTGAAGTTGCTCCTCCCACTACTATAACTCCTGCCGGAGCCGTACGATACGGTGCCCGGTACCAAATCAGTACTGAAATCCACAATCTCACCCGGCGACATGCCCGGCCACAAGGAATGCATCCGAAAAAGCCCCTCTATACCGGAACTGAATCAATGGTAGAAACCTCTATACTGACATCCGTCACAAAGGTCCAATTAAGGAAAGCAATCCTTCCCAGTCATCCGCTGGTCTTTGGAATACAAACCATTCTGCTAGAAGATAGTCTGATGCTCCTCGCCACGCAACCTGTGGCATTTTCCAACATAACCCATAGCACAATAGTCTAGAATAACCCAACACTGAGACAACCAGTCTACACCCCAATATCATATCCAGAATCTAATATCCAAGCAAAGAAAGATCCACTCGGGCTTCCAAATCCCAATAGTCGCCAAATAGTATCGACACCCACGATCCACAACCACTGCATAGCCTGAACATGAGAACTACCAGTCTCCAAATCCTTATAGCACACGAATCACTGTACCTGATCCCAAATTTCCGCAGTAAGAACACATATTACACCTCGAGTACCTAATCATTCTTCGAAAGATATTCTAAAATTCTACTGTGCCATCAAACAAACTCCGATATCCGTAGTCGATCGGGCAAGAAAGTGCTGCAATATCATCGGTCCAATCACATTACCCGTCTTCCAAGACATATACCCTCGTCAAATCACTTTCAATTAGAAGTACCATTTCCTTGATTACCTGAGGCTACGCGCTGCCTAGGAATTTTATGAACTTCTTTTTAGAACTGAACTGTAACTCATCTAGCCAAGATCTTACATCAATCTCATCTAGAAGAACAATCATTACACATTCCATGCTTCGCATACCTATAGAAAATATATTCATCTCCAAACCACGGTAAAACCCAACAAGAACTCTCTCCCAATTCCATCTTCACGAGCTAAACTGCCAGGACTGAATCCAGCTACCCAAACCAAGCTAAGCAACCTGTTAGAACTCAAGAGCTTCGCTGCACAATAACTGTAAGGGCTCACAGCCTCGCACACATACAAAGAATTAATCATGTTCTTACCATACCGATCTGGTCTACTATCAAGCTATTCCATCTGTTTAGTTTCTTTTTTTATTCATCATCAACTTGATATTTCTCCCTCGATGTAGCATCACAATGCCTCAATCCAAGCCTACCACACGAGACTCGAACATAAGACCACACTATCTAAGACCCATAGGCCACCGAATACTCTCTCAGCTCATCCCAGAAATACCACATGTCTTGATCTTTTCTAATGAAAACACAGTCCCTAGCCACATACACAACCTTAAGACACCTGATTATTACATGCCAAATCTTGGTCACAATAAAACCATTATCGAGAGTCATTCACTCTTACACAACTGCAAATTACCTGACTTAACGAACAGAACCACTCATGCCTTATTAGCACTCTGACACCGTAGGATATGATCTCATTCCAATACAAACGAACATATTCCTTCTCTATACACTAAGCATTCTTTATCAACAACAGCTCAAGACATCCTATTATGTCCTCACATGTACGAAGCACCATATAACCTTTATCAAAATTTTGCTTCACTCGTGCCATCCTCAGCTCATTTTCTGCAACCAGGATTGATCCGCCAGCATACCTCGAAACGGAGACAACATAGCACATAACCGTGCGATCAGCTAATCAACAGCAACCTCCCCAACTTGGCTCGAAGCCATCTATCAGGACACATTTAATAACCCATAATACTTTTACTCTAATGATGCCACAATATTATAGTGAGATTAAACTCAAATCGTCTACTAGTTTATGAAAACACTGATCATCTGGTACTGAAATCCTCTACAAACCTTGCATTCATCCCCACATCAGCTGAGTCCACTCTCTTAAGCGACCCAAATTTTCAAATTACAACACGTACCCTTCAATTACACATGGGATCTTCTAACGGACACATAAGGATCATACCACTCAAGAACACTCCGCAGGAGATAACCTATCTGCTTCGCCTTAGATTAGTATTTCAGCACACCTTCCACCATCATATACGTTACACAGTCATTTTAGCCTTCCTGAGTGTACCTTATGAAATGCACTACACTCCCCAACTAGGAGACACAATAATATTCTTCACGCGCCTATATTCGGCTACACATCAAATCACAATAGGAATCGAATACTTAACAGTTCATCCATTATCCAGCAGACTTCTTCGTCACTACCAAGTCACATAGATACATCTCGCAGTACTAACATACTTATCACATGAATACCAAACCACCATTCCGGCTAATAGGGACAATACCGAACATATAAGTTCAACACACTTGCTCACACAATCAGCACCTCGGTGCTCAAGCCATAGGCAAAGATCCGACCTTAAGTCCTCCAGACTGGCCCACATTAAACTCACGGAGATTACATCTCGCCCCTCGATCGAGGAATCACAAGCCATCAAGGCACATACAATATCGAGCGCTCATGTGCGCATACAGACGTGGGGAAGGAATTTCAAGAGTTATATCTCAAGTTGAATCAAGTACGCACGATAAGAATTCCAAGAAAGTGAAGTTTTCCTAAAGGTTCTAAAGCCTCTCGAGGATAAATACAGACGTCTCTGTACCGATCTGCGAGACTCTACTAAACCTGCTCATGACTCGTGAGACCTAGTAACCTAGGCTCTGATACCAACTTGTCACGACCCAAATCCTGAACTCGGTCGTGATGGCTCCTCTCGTGAAGACAAGGTCAGCCAACAGATTAACAATACTTCTTTTAACAATTTCTTAGCAAGAATGAGTTGAAAACAATAGATAACATTATCATAAATGCGGAAGAAAATGATATAACAGGGACCCATCCTAGCTCAGCCCGAAATCGAGGTGTCATAAGTCAAGAGCATCTAAATAAGCCTGAACACAACTACACGGCTAATAATATACAATAATAAATTCTGGAATTTTTAAAGACAACGTCCGGTGCCGCGAACGCTGGCGGTCACCTTGCTCAGCTGCAATAGCAGTACCTTCAATCAGCTAATAACCCACTACCGGGTGAACAATACCTGCAACTGCACGCGAGGTGCAGGGAGTAAAGTGAGTACTCCAACTTAGTGAGTAATATGAGTAAATAATAGCTGAGCAGCAATAAACCACGTAAAGCAAATCAACATGCTATATAGTACAGTGTAACCATTTTAGAAAAATAGGGAAGACGTGAGAGTCCTTTAAAAAATATCTTGACTCAGTTCAAAACCTCTTTTGAAAATATCTTTTTCCAATAATTAAGCAAATGAATGCAAAATAGGCAGTGCAAGTTAGCACAAAAGTCAGCCACTCAGGCACAAACAAGTATGCAGAAATGAGCTCATAAAACTCGCCCCTCACGCAATAATCTCATCCCCGGTTAGCCACTGTTACCTGACCAAACGCATCATACAGTGTCACTGTTACCACTGTCTAAAATTTATCCTCTTTAAGAGTGATCAGACAATATCAGAACAGTAAATAGATATCACAAGAAATAACACAAACACCGAATAGTGAACAAATGCATGAATGCAATGCAATGCAAATAACGGTACATTCCAGTACCCGCTCCGGCGTGCAACCCGCTCCATTTATTTATCATCGACGGTACTTACTGGTGGTGTGTACAGACTCCGGAGGGGCTCCTACAGCCCAAGTGCAATATCAGCCATATCGTGGCATCAAACAGGCTCTCGACCTCAATATTAATATATCATCGCTGCGGCGTGCAGCCCGAGCCATCCATATATTCAGAAATCACTATAACGTTGCTGCGGTGCGCAGCCCGATCCATGCTCAGTCCAGAAATGCACATAAGCCACTTGGGCAATATTAGCATGATAGTCCTCTGCTCAAAACGTTAATAAAATATTGTTTAAGCTTTCAAATCTTAGAAAAATGGCTGAGTTTGCAAAATAGTATTAAAACCTTGGAGCGAGATCAAATAATATACAAGTAATGCAAAACAGTGATATCAATCCTCGAAGGATTCACATACTTGGCACGAAGCCCCAAACATGGCAATTAGCCCAAATTATGATTGTGAGCACGTGATTTTTGCCCTAAGCAAATTATTCCTAAAATCCAAACAAAATGATTCTTATTATTTTTACAATTTTGTTGATATTTGTTGCATTTTTTTGTTGGGAGATTGAAATGATGAAGGCATTTTGTTCTGCTATCCAAACACTTTATCCATTGTTATACCTTTGAGCCTTATTATATCTTCTTTCATATCCCTCTTTCGGAATCAACAACAAAAAATCAAGGATTGAACGGGGAAATCAAGTGGAGAAACAAAAGCAGAAAAGAAAGAAAAGAAAAGAAAAAAAAGAAAAAGAAAAGAAAAAAAAAGAAAAGAAGAAAAGAAAGAAGAATAGAAGGAAACATCGCAACAATGAAGCGATTTTATGGCCTGAACTACGTTTGACTTGATCCCGAAAGGGTACGTAGGTAGCCTCACTGATGTTCAGTCACAACCGAAGAAAAGTCCAAGAATCCCCAAGAATGAAACTGGGGCAGAAGTTATGTTTGTTGTGGGAGATATGATTCCGAAAGTTGTAAATTTTGAACCCACGTTGAAATATTTTGAGCCTTTATACCTTTCTTTCTAAACTCATCCAAAAGCCATATTACGGTCCAAAGAAAGACCTTCTGATCAATTTTAAGAAATGCCAATACAAGCAGGCAAGGTGAATCATGTTGTGGACAACACTCGGGTATCAGAAGTTGAGAAAATTGAAAAATGAGAGAGTCTTATTGGTGAAAACCCTCACGGGCACCGTAAGGCGATGTGAGAGATATTAAAAATGAGAGAGTCTTATTGGTGAAAACCCTCACGGGCACCATAA
>MU774844.1:1337-24875 GCA_026770625.1 Nicotiana glauca
ATATATATATATATATATATATATATATATATAAATATATATATTGCTTCGGGTGTCGCCTATGAAGGGTGTGATGAGATTTGGAAAGAAAGGGCAAGCTTAGCCCTAGGTTCATTGCCCCTTTAATGATTCTTAATCGAGTGGAAGGGGTGGCTTACAGACTTGCGTTGCTGCCGAGCTTATCAGCCATGCACCCGCTGTTTCATGCGTCCATGCTTCGTAGAGAGGTTTTCAACTATTGCAGCCCCGATGATCAGGTTGACCCAGAAAGGTGCCCAATTTAAATGGTTGGGTAAGTGTGAGGCGAGCTTCCAGAAGCTCAAGACAACCTTGACTACGACACCAGTGTTGGATTTGCCCATAAATTTAGGCCCATATACAGCCTTTTGTGATGCATCTCGTGTTGGGCTGGTGCGGTGTTGATGCAGAATGACAAGGTCATTGCTTATGCTTCGCGCCAGTTGAAGATTCATGAAAAAAACTATCTAGTCCATGATTTAGATTTAGCAGGCATTGTTCATGCGTTGAAGATTTGAGGCATTATTTGTATGGTGTGGCATGCGAAGTGTTCATGGACCACAAGAGTTTGCAGTATTTGTTCAAGCAGAATGAGTTAAATTTGAGGCAGAGAAGGTGGTTGGAGCTATTGAAAGATTATGATGTCACTATCTTATATCATCCGGGAAAGGCCAATATGGTGGTCGATGCTTTGAGTAGGAAGTCAGCCAGTATGGGCAGTCTGACGTATATTCCGTCGGTGAGAGACCACTTGCTTTGGATGTCCAGGCTTTAGCCAATCAGTTCGTGAGGTTGGACGTTTCTGAGTGTCACGACCCGGATTTCCCACCATCGGGATCGTGATGGCGCCTACTCGTGGTAGCTAGGCAAGCCAACCTATTTACCCTTTCATTACTGGACAATTACTTTAACAGTTTACATAATCAATATAGAACATGAAATTTAACAAGAATAATAGTGAAAGTCTGATTTATAATTAAGAATCATAACGCGGAACAATCATTAATAGCCTCTACCCAAGATTTGGTGTCACAGTACTCATGAACTACTAAGAATATACTAAATACAATGGTCTGAAAGAAATATATAAGTTGTCCGTCTCGAAAACAATGAGGCCATAGTCTAAAAGTGAACATAAAGAAGAGACGTCGGGCCTGCGGACGCCTGCAAGGCTGCCTTGGTCTCGTGAAAATGAAAGCGTGCTCCCGCAATAATGCTGCTACTGCTCCTCAAAACCTGGACCTGTGCAAAAAATGCACAGAAGTGTAACATCAGCACAACCGACCCTATGTGCTGGTAAGTGTCTAACCTAACCCCAACGAAGTAGTGACGAGGCTAGACTGGACACCACATAAACCTGTGCAGTTATAAATATATAGCAGAAATCGAATACAAGACAATTAACAACATGGGAGGGGAAAACATGCTATGGGGAGATACAATATTAACAGTAGTCCCGAGTAACGAACTAAAGCAGCTTATATTCACAATGAACAAGGAATCAATACTCAATACAAACATATGGTATCAATAACTGTTGCGGCGTGCAACCCGCTCCACAAATACCACTGTTGCAGTGTGCAACCCGCTCCGCAAATACCACTGTTGCGGCGTGCAACCCGCTCCATAAATATCACTGTTGTGGCGTGCAACCCGCTCCACAAATACCACTGTTGCGGCGTGCAACCCGACCCATAAATACCACTGTTGCGGCGTGCAACCCGACCCATATCATTGTTCATGTATCATTGTTGCGGCGCTCAACCCGATCCTCAATGTCATTTAACAGTCTGACTTCCCAAACAATAGTCACAATTAAGGGACATAAAAATAAGCAAATATTTGACAAAATCCCGGAAAGGGAAAGAATCTAACAAGGTCAACCAAACGTCCCGGCAAGTGAATAATCAACAACGCTTTCTCTTTCTTACTTTTCTTATCTTATAACCCACTCTACTATTTTGAGACAACGCTCCAAAGAATCAAGTAATCATATCACCGTTCACATGTTATTCACAACATATAGGAATCCTCCAATAATTACGGAGTTCACAACCAAGTCATGATAATCACATTATAAGGACTCACGGTCATTCTAGACACCAATGTATAGATACTCGTCACCATGCCTATACATCGTACTCGATCACATAGCAATTAGCAACAAGACTCAACTCTTATTCTCTCAAGCTAGGGTTAAACCAAACACTTACCTCAAAGCCTTGAACTCCACTTAATCCTCAACTATCGCTTTACCTCGCGGTTCCACCTCCAATTCGCTCAAATCTAATCACAAATTGTTCAATTACTTTAATAAACACTATATGAATCAATATGAATGCATAAAAAATGATTTTCCCAAATTTTTTCCAAAAATGCCCCGGACCCACATGGTCAAAACCCGAGGTTCGAACCAAAATCCGATTACCCATTCCCCTACGAATTCAAATATGTAATTTATTTTGAAATCGGACCTCAAATCGAGGTCCAACTCCCCAATTTATAGAAAACCTAGATTCTACCCAAAAACCCCAATTTCACCCATGAAAATCCTTGATTTTAAGTGGAAAACATATTAAATGATGTTAAAGGTTGCAAGAATTGAGTGAAAATAAAATTACAAATGATTTGGGATGAAGTGTGCCCTTAAAAAATCACCTATGGTGTTTGGATTTTGAAAGAATGGTGAAAAGTGATGAAAATTCGACTAAGTATAAAATTTGCTGGGCTGCGGATATGGAAATTGCGAACCTTGGTTCACAATTGCGAACCAAACAGGGCTGGGAATTGCGACATTTTAGTTTGTATTTGCGAAATTGGGTCTAGAGGGCAGGTTTCGCATTTGCGAAAGAGGCATCGCATTTG
The DNA here is from genome assembly GCA_026770625.1 of Nicotiana glauca. Classification (NCBI taxonomy): domain Eukaryota; kingdom Viridiplantae; phylum Streptophyta; class Magnoliopsida; order Solanales; family Solanaceae; genus Nicotiana; species Nicotiana glauca. The sequence continues at coordinate 4,221 of MU774844.1, forward strand.
CGATGGCCTACAGTCGCTTTTGCGATCACGGGCTCCGCATTTGCGACAATGCCTATATTCCCCAGACTTTGCAATTGCGAAGAAATGCTCGCATTTGCGAACCTTGGCCTACCTGGGCTGGTTTCGCATTTGTGAACCAGCCTTCGCATTTGCGATAGCTGGCATTCGCATTTGCGAAAATTGCAAAAGCCTTATACCAGATTTTACAAAAATGAGAAATGCAATCCGATGCCTATCCAAAACTCACCCGAGCCCTCGGGGCTCCAAACCAAACATGCACACAACCTCAAAAATATCCTACGGACTTACTCGTGTGATCAAATCGCCAAAATAACATCAACATCAATGAATCGAGCCTCAAAATCACCATCTTCATTTCAAACTTCATAAACTTCCAACTTTAGATATCTAGGTCCGAAACACGTCAAATGACGTCCGATTTTGACCAAACTTTACAGAAAGCGCTTAACACATATTAAAGACTTGTACCGGGCATCAAAACCAAAATACGAGCCCGATACCATAGTATTTTATTCAATTTCCATTTCCATTTTCCTTAATAATTTCAGAAAAATAATTTAACAGAAAAATTCTTTCCTCGGGCTCTAGACCTTGGAATTCGACTCTGGGCACATGCCCGAGTCCCATATTTTTCTACGGACCTTCAGGGATCATCCAATCTCAAGTCTGAGTCCGTTTACCAAAAATATTGACCAAAGTCAACTTTAATCATATTAATATCAAAATTCTTTGAATTTTTCATAGAATTCACATGCTTCAACATAAAAATTTTCCGGCTACGCGCCCGCACTGTGCATGCAAATTGACACAAGTAAAAATGAGTTTTTTAAGGCCTCGGAAGCACGGAACGAATGAGGAAACAGGTGATGACCCTTTGGGTCGTCACACTGAGCCCGGTCGTATATTCGCTTGAACAGTTGTTCGCTCTTCTTTATTGGAGCGTATTCGAGATTGATAGTATGATGATCCTCATTTATGTGTCCTTAGAGACACGATGCAGCACGGAGCTGCCAAGCAGGTCACACTAGGAGATGATGGATGTTTTGAGAATGCAAGGAAGTATTTGTGTGCCTAATGTAGATAGACTTCGAGAGTTGATCTAGAGGAGGCTCATAGTTTCTGGTACTCTATTCATCCGGGCATCTCCAAGATGTATCTGGACTTACGGCAGCATTATTGGTAGAGGAGAATGAATAAGGACATTGTTGCATACGTGGCTTGGTGTTTGAATTGTCAGCAGGTTAAGTACGAGCATCAGAGGCCTGGCGGTACGTTCCAGAAGATTGAGATTTCTGAGTGGAAGTGGAAGCGTATCACTATGGACTTTGTTGTTGGACTCCCACGGACTCAGAAGAAGTTTGATGCAGTGTGGGTAATTGTGGATAGGCTAACTAAGTCAGCACATTTCATTTCTATGGCAGTCTCCTATTCTTTCGAGAGATTAGATGAGATCTATATCCGGGAGATTGTTCGTCTTCATGGTGTGACCGTTTCTATCATTTCGTATCGAGGTACGCAGTTTACCTCACATTTGTGGAAAGCAGTTCAGGGAGAGTTGGGCCTATGGGTTAAGTTGAGCACAGCGTTTCATCCTCAGACAGAGCAGTCCGAGCGGACCATTCAGATTTTGGAGGGTATGCTCCGAGCTTGTGTCATTGAATTTGGAGGCTCGTGGGACCAGTTATTGCCTTTAGCAGAGTTTGCCTATAATAACAGCTACTAGTCGAGTATTCAAATGGCTCCTTATGAGGCTCTATATGGTAGGCAGTGTCGGTCGCCGGTTGGATGGTTTGAGTCGGGAAAGACTCGGTTGTTGGGTACAGATCTAGTACAAGATGCATTGGATAAGGTCAGGATCATTCAGGACAGACTTCGTACAGCTTAGTCTAGACAAAAGAGTTATGCCGACCGTAAGGTTCGTGATTTGGTATTCATGGTTGGTGAGCGGGTATTGCTTCGCGTGTCGCCTATGAAGGGTGTGATGTGATTTGGAAAGAAGGGGCAAGCTTAGCCCTAGGTTCATTGCCCCTTTTGAGATTCTTGATCGAGTGGGAGAAGTGGCTTACAGACTTGCGTTGCCGCCGAGCTTATCAGCCATGCACCCGGTGTTTCACGTGTCCATGCTTCGCAAGTATCACAGTGTTCCATCCCACTAGGGCAATTTTTCAAGAACAACCTTTCTTCCAAATTTATTGTAAGTCACTTTTAACTCGTTTCCTTCAATCATGTGCATCTTTTAGCATAATTTCAACTCAAAATCGATGATTTTAATGGGGAAATTGGGTGTTTTGGGTAGAACCTAGGTTTTTTCGAATTTTGGGTATTTGGAACTCGATTTTAGATCCGATTTCAAAATAAATTATATATTTGAGTTCATGGGTAAATATGTAGTCGGATTTTGATTCGAACCTTGGGTTTTGACCATGAGGACCCGGGGCTGATTTTTGACTTTTTGGGAAAAGCTTTATAAAACTTATTTCCATGCACTAAAAATATTTATTTAGCATTCATTGATGTAATTAAGTCACTTGTGACTCTATACTAGCGAATTGGTGGTGGAATCACGAGGTAAAGCTGTAGTTTAGGCTTGAAATGTGTTCGTGGCATCGAGGTAAGTGTTTGATCTAAACTTAGCTTGAGGGATTAGGAGTTGTGTCCTATTTGCTACTTGTTTCTTGTTGAGTACGACATATAGGCATGGTGACGAGTATCTATATGTTGGTCATGTCAAGCATGACCGTGATTCTTGAATTATAATTTATGTTGCTCTTAAATAATACTATGGATGCTTAAGTTGATGATTCTCTGTATTGAGCAAGGATTATTATTATTCTCGTGGAAATTACTTACGACTGAATATTGGTGTTAGCTGGGGTAGTTAGATGTTGGAACAAGTTTGGTTATTGTTGTTTTCCCCTTGCCGGGGCGTAGTTAGCTATACTGTCGATTCATTTGCTGGGATGGTGTAGTTCCTTATTGATCCCTTGCCGGGAATCTTGTTGTGGTTGTTGTTGATTGTATATGTGGATCGGGTTGCGCGCACCAACAATGATATGATTGGATAGGGTTGCATGCCGCAATAATAATATAATCGGATCGGGTTGCATGCCCGAACAATGATATGATTGGATCGGGTTGCACGCCACAACAAAAATATAATCGGATTGGGTTGTACGCCGCAACAGTGTTGTTATATATTAGGATCGGGTGGCGCGCCACAACAATTGATGCTACAAAGTGTTTATAAATTGGATACTAGTTCCTTATTGTTTCGCGATGAATTCTAAGTTGTCCTTATGTCTTTATTCTTGATTTACTGTTGATACTGATATACCCCGCAACATGTACCCCCTCCCATCTTTACTTGTTTATTCCTGTTTTATTTTCAGTTGTATATTATATAACTGCACAGGTTTATTTGGTAGTCTGGTCCTAACCTCGTCACTACTTCGCCGAGGTTAGGCTAGGCACTTACCAGCACATGGGGTCGGTTGTGCTGATACTATGCTCTGCACTATTTTGTGCAGATCCCAGTGCTGCAAATTTTGAACCGCAGTGAGGTTTCAACTCCTTGCTTACCAGGCGACCCGAGGTAGTCCTGCAGGAGTCCGCAGGCCTTGGCTTCCCCTCTATCTATTTTTCCTGCTTCTCTTATGTAGTTCCAGAGACAATATTTTGTTATTTTTTCAGACTCTTATTTGTAGTACTCTTAGACAGTCTGTGAAGTTGTCATACCAAATCTTAGGTGATTTTATTATGGAATGGTATTCGTGGTACTATTAACTTGAAATTTATTCTTCCGCTTGTTAAATTATATTGTTATAAATTATTGGTGCTAAATCTTAATCAAATTAAAAATGGATGACAAGTCAAATAGTTTCGTAGGTTGGCTTGCCTAGCTTTCACTAGTAGGCGTCATCACGATTCCCGAGGGTAGAAAATGCGGGTCGTGATACCTTTCCACTAGCGACGGCTCTAACTGTACTCGGTAATCGGTAAATACAATGTGCACCAGGTCTAACGAACTCGTCGTTAGATACGGGATATTTCAAAGTCTCCTCCCATTTATACTTTTCTTTGTAAACAGTAAATATTCATATGAAAGTATTTTCAAAATAGTATTGGGCATTTCAATTCTTATCAAATCATGTAAGTCTATTTTGGTAACAGTAATCATATCTCAAGTAGTAATAAAACATGTCTATAAAATAACTATAAATATCTCAAGCAACCAGTTCAGTATCATATCAAGTAAAGGACTTGATATGATACTGATTTCAAACATTCAGTAACACATTTTATTTTTAAAATAATATATAAACCATGCAAATTATGAAAATATAAATTACGGTAAGATTACTACTTACAGTACTTGTGTCGAAATAACAAGCGTGCCAACTCTGGCAGTCCATACGACTTCTCCAATCAATCTATATTATCACAAACACGAGTCTTAAGTATCAACTTCGTGAAGTACCAATACAATCGGGTTCTATTCTACCAAATTCCTCGTGGTTCCATTCGTAATAAGCAGCTTAGTTAGGCTACCTATGACGTTATCAAATACTCCTCTATAATTCTTTCTTCCCAGTTCATGAAATGTTCATTAATTAATTAATCTTATCACAATAAAATAATTCATGTCTAATAATATTCATTATAATTAAAAACCAACATTAATCCTAGTATCACAATTTAACTCAAGTCAATAATTATGTATATAATATTACTAGTCAAAAGTAAAATTAAGAATACACTGTTATCTCTTTCTTTTATTCACTATATCAGTTTTGTTTATGCGTATACCTACACTGAATCGAGGTGAAATTCCTCTTCTTGTTCCCTTGTAAAACTTATTGCCAGAGGACTACATTCCCTCTTAATTCCCTTGTGATGCTTTCTGCATATGATGGTAAATATTTCTTTTGCAGAGGGTTCGTGGCTCCTTCTCAGTTTTTCTTGTTTCAGATTCTTTATATTTGGAGTAAAGTTCTCCGCTACCCTAGTTCGTATTTTCATCCATATAACGGCCCAATAATTATTTTTTTTTGGTTAGTTTGTTTAATGAAAACCAATATGACGTCATTTAAATTATGGGAGTATTACAATATCTCCACCTTATGAAATTCGGTCTCCGAATTTAACTTGAGTACGTACATGTAGACTAAAATAAATAAAGATACGTGACTCGCATAGAATCTTCCATTTCCCATGTAGTACTTAAACTGTATGATTTCTCCATAAAACTTTCATGAATATATTTTCTTTAGAGTGTAGCTTTCGTACCTATCTATCAGCAATAGCCATCGGCTCCTCCTCGTAAGACTTCTTCTTATCAAGCGGCATAGTTGGTGCTTCAAGCACTTGAGATGAGTCTGATATATATTTTCTTAGCATAGAGACATGAAATACTAAATGAATAATAGATAATGAAGGAGGAAGTGTCAAACGATATATCAGAGCTCCCTCTCTATCGAGTATCTTGTAAGGTCCTATAAACCTCGGGATTAACTTACATCTTTTTCCAAATCACATTCGTAGGGAGATACATAGAAACACTTTATCACCAATTGCGAATACCAAATCTCTTCTCTTTTTATCTGCATAAGACTCTTGTCTGCTTTGAGTCGTGAGAAACTTCTGCCTGATCAACTGGGCCTTGCCAATCGCTTCTTATACTATGTCGGATCCCAAATATTAGTCTCGCCAGCTTCAAACAATTCGAAAGAGAACAACATCTCTTGCCATACAATGCTTCGTATGGTGCCATCTGAATGTTGGACTCAAAAACTATTATTATAAGCAAATTCAACTAAAGATAGATGAGCGTCCCAACTACCTCCAAATTCAAGAATACATGCCCTCAGCATATCCTCCAAAATCTATATAGTACGTTCAGACTGTCCGTTTGTCTATGGATGAAATGCGGTACTAAAATCGACTCGTGTATAGAATGCTTCTTGAAAAGATATTCAAAGGCGTGCAATGTTTTTTGATTCTCTATCAAAATGGTGGACAACAGAAATCCATGGAGTCGAACAATTTTCCACTCATGTATATTTGTGCAGATTCCACCTATTGCAAGAAATTTTGACTGGCAAGTACGTATCTACTATGTAACCAAATTACAAATTTTCAACTATAATTGTAACCTCTAATTGTTCGAGGTAGTTCTGTCAAAAATTTCATTAGTTTTAGTCAATTTCCACTTTCGAATCTCGAGTTGTTGTAGTGATCATGCAAGTCACAAATGCTTACCTTGATATGATAACAAGTAAAATAGTTAGAAACAAGTTAAGGAAATCTTTCTTCTTTCTTTTATCACAAACAAAATTTTTTTCTAGTTATGGTATATTTTATTGGACCCCGAATGTACAGTGAATTTAGAGTTGTGAGCTCCAAAAAAATAACTCGTCTTATCCCATTTGTATCTTGTGCACATAACGGGCTACCTAATAGAAAAATACCATCACCATCAATAGTCATGCCTTGCTTCCTTTTTTTGTTTGTTTACTATCTAGGACCTCATCTCAATATGTACATAGTCGCTCAACTTCATATTAAGTGGCATCAGGTGAACTTCTAATAAAGACTTCGCTTTAACACAAGCCAACAATATCTCTACGTTCTCCATACTAAATTTAATAAATATAATCTTTAGTCTCTGTATTTTTTTTAGGGATAATGCATAAAATCTACCCCATCATATGACTCATTTGCCAACTACTCACATTTTCTTTTCGGGGGTCCTATTATCCCCTGTACTATTTTAAAGTGTAATAAACACCACCTTAAGTGCTGACGTGGCATAGAGAGTGGGCACATTCTCTTAAAGGCAAGTGGAAGATCAAGTAGCGGGTATCTTCACAAGCCCTTTGAGATCAACCGCTTCCCCAGTGTTTCTTGAAATGCCTAACTTAGTTTAAAGGGGATGTTGGATATAGTAAAATAGATTCATCTTAATTATGTGAATTTTCTAGTTCATGTGATAAAAATTTGAAAATTAATCCAACGAATCATAGTCAATTTCGTAGTTTTAATCATAATCCATCGAAAATTAATGGTTGTCAAACTACAAAAATTAATACGGATAACTTACTTATGTATCAATGTCATTTAACCTTGAAATGACTGAAAAATAGCTGAAAACCTGCCAGAAATGGCTATTTTAAGAATTACAGGCGCGTGTATTTCACCACCTTGCACGCATCTGGTGTTGATTTTTAAGGGGCAAATAATAACACTTTAAAATAGTTCAGGGGGGTAATAGGACCCCTGAAAAGAAAATGTGTGTAGTTGGCAAATGGGTCATAGGATGGGGTGGATTTTATGCATTATTCCCATTTTTTTAATCAAANAAAATGTGTGTAGTTGGCAAATGGGTCATAGGATGGGGTGGATTTTATGCATTATCTCTTAAGATAAATAACTAAAATTACGAAATAAATGCAAGTAAAATAATTTTATCTTAAATATATGAGTACATTTCGGGGTTAAAAATAATTTTCATATACAACTAGTGTTTTAAAAGGCTTTTTTACGAATCACCCAAGGCTCGCCCTTGGGCAAGACACTGCAAAACACCCTGAGTCTCATGTGTGGGGCTTTCTGTGAGGTTTATGACCTAACCGCTCAATGGTGTCTTCTAAATATGCCTAACCAATGCTCGGGACTCGCCCGAGGCTTGCCCTTGGGCGAGACATTGCAAAATACTCCAAGTCTCATGACTGGGCTTACTTCTGTGAGGCTTATGCCCCAAGCGCCCGATTGTGCCTTTTAAATATGCCTAATGCTCAACGCTCGGGGTTCGCCTAACCGTTCTTACGTAAATCATATATCGAATTTGCTAATTAGCATTGCATTCTCCTATATGATGATTGAGATTAACTCAAATAATTAGCCATAATATTTGCAACTTTAATAATTGAGAACACCATGAGGGTGCATAATATTTGAGCATTTCTTTTGAAAATAGATAACTGAAATTTATATATTCACTTGTTATTGGTCTTCATGACTTAATTCATATATCTATTATTAAACTTTGATTGTTCTCATATTTGAAAGCACATTTATATTTATTCATGATGAAATAATACTTTAAATTATAGTACCGATAAAATGTATTGATTATTTACTTTTAGAGGTAAAATATATTGTTTACCTCGAAAATATGAATAACAATTAAGTTTGATTTGTGGTTTTAAAGATATGAGATTAAGTTTAATACCAATTAATAATCTAGAAATATGAAGTAGAAGTGGAAGAAATAAGTAAATCAAACCAATGTAACTCAACAACAGTGACCTCGAGCTTAGTGACATCGAGGTGGATTTTGAACAATAAGAACAATCAAGCAAGAAAAGTAAGGTAAGAGCAATAGAGCTAAAGGACAATTCTGATGAACAGTAGGCGAAAAATAGAGAGTATATTCATTTCTAAATTTTTAGATGGATGTTACAAATGATTGGGATTCCCTGTATATAATAGGGGAACTCTAAAGAAGGTATATTTCTATTTACAGTAAAGGAGTGTTCTTGGTACAGCTATCTAACCGCCTAGTACGGAAAAGTAAGATCCTACTCTAGAATTTGGGCCATGATTTTGGGAACGTGGTAAGAATCTAGCTCATTCTGTTGTAAATTAATAACGATTCAATTTCGGGGTCGAGCATATTCAGCCTTGGAACTCTTCATACTCCTATCTATCGAGCATTGCATTTTGTCTTTGAAGTCGAATCTGGTCCACCGGGCTCGAACTCGACCTTTCCCGGACTTGGGCCCAAGATGGACCTTCGAGCCTGTAAATTAGAGGCCTCTGATTATTACCATATACAGATAGTCCCCGCGTTTCTTAGAGTAGGTCTATAAGAAACGAATTGATCTTCGGCGCCTTGATCCTGATGCCAATATCGTTATGTCAGCGGCTGAAGTGATTGAAATGTTGCTTTTCGTATGGTTCCCAAAGTCATTAATTAGAGGCGACTGAGGGTTGGATTTTTGGCTTCCTCAGTACACTTAATTGACCTCTATAAATAGATCAACTTCACAATCTTGCAAACAATATTCTCATATTTTTCTCAAAGTCTTATTAGCTCTTTCAACTTCCCTGAATTCTCCCTCCTCTTGTATTAGCTCTTACTTCATTATCAATATTCTATATTTTCTTAAATTTCTGAATTATAATGGCTAATACATCTAAATTGATTTCCAAAAAGAAAAAACTTTTTTATCTTCTCGATCGACTAAGAGTAAACTGTTAGTGCCCCTCATATTGAGGAGTGCATTCACCTGCCATGTGAAATAACATCTGATTTCAAGATCAAGAAACCTGTATCGACACCAGGCCAATGCGAGCCCATGTCTCGATACGTCAATTTGATAACTGAGGACGAGCTCGTGTAAGTAACGAAGGACCGTAAGTGTGAGAAAAAAGAAGTAGTGATCCCTTCCCCCGAGGAGAATATGACTACATATAAAGTAGTGTATTTAAGCGTGTTTACCTACCCATTCACTCTTGGCCCTACAATTCCAGCTCATGGTCCCATAGATCCAGTTATTCGTGACTTTGGCCAATGATACCAAGTCACGCTTGGCCAGATCTACCCTTCATTCTAGAGAATCGTTCATTTGATCAGATTTTTTTCGAGTCAGGTCGAGGGGATGCCTTTCACCCCCAACAATCTGATCAGACTATACGATCCTCGACTTTATCGAGGTGTCTTGATAAAACTGCAACGCCGATCCTTAAAATTTCTCTTTTCCAGTATCGATAAGGACAAAGATCGACGGTAGATGAGCCGGTTTATCTGAGTCACGACCTCCAACCTGATTCCTGCCAATTGGGTGTTGTTCCCCGAGGAGTGGAACATGAAACATAAGTATATAGTAACTTTATACCTTGTTTTCTCTTCTTTTTCTCGACTTTATCTTTTTGCCTTGGTCTAACCCCTTTCCAATGGAGCAGCTACTGCTAAGTTTCCTGGTGCGGTTCCGGACCTTGAAGGTTGGGTGGAAAAACTAGCTTCCACTTCCTTGTATTCGGAATGTTGCTGACAAGATTTTGCCAAGGGCCGATGGGAGGCTAAAAATTATGGTGAATTCTCTTGTTTGTTTACTTGTACTTCTTTAGTTGAGTACTTACTTCATTTTTATGCAGGTCTCGGAGATGTCGTTGCTATGCGACCGGCCTTAGCTGGTGAAGAAGATATCCCGAAGCCTTCTAAAGAAAAGAAAATAAAAGAAAAGGAGAGTCACCTGCAAATCTCTCGAAGCCCAAGAAAATTGCGGCTCGAAAGTCTAAGGCTGATACGGTGGCCTTATCTCCGAAAATGGCCCAACGCCTTCGAGATCAGGAGGATGAAGATGATGATGACTGGCTGTTGGTATCTCGTAAAAGAGGAAACACAAGTTCTTCGAAGTCTGTCAAACCGGTGGTGGTTGATGTGGTTCAATCTAGAGCCGAAGAGATCTCCGAGGAGAGTTCAAGCAAAGTCCACGAGCCGTCAGGCAACAAAAAGGTACCTCTTCTAGGAGGCCATCTGGAGGGTGAGGCCGAGGGGCCCGGTCTCGAGCCCCTTCAAATATAAGATAATGCCCCGAGTGGATCACTTGGGGTGATCAATATGGATGACTTACCGCTAGGTCTCGAGTTCTCCGAGTGGCAAATTCGAGATGCTCTGAACATGAGGTCTTGTGAAGTGGGGGAGAGCCACGAAGTGCATGACATCTTTCGTGAATGCCTCAGAGGGGTCGAAGATGGCCTCGACCCAGATGCTTCTTTCATCTTTGATGAGGCTCGTCGGCTCTTCAAATAAATGAGGTTTTTATCTTTTAGAATTACGTCTGTGCTTTGTCCTTGCTATTCCGAGTCTAACTTTACCCCTTTTTGTGAAGGCTGTGATACACAATAAAAAGGCATTTTCCAAGTCCCGAGCTGATCCTCCTCAATATGAGACCGAGCTTAAGAAGATTGCGGAAGAGATGGACAGTCTTAAAACCCTCTATGTCAAAAAGGAGGAGGATATTAGCAATCTATGGACTGAACTTTTAAAGGCTCGCCAAGAAAAATTCGAGCTTACCAAAAAGGTAATATTCCTTCCAAAGTTTTGTTATGGATTTACCCGTTCTGTAACGACCCGACCGATCGTTTTGGGTACTAGCGCTCCGCTCAGTAGTCGAAGGCCATGAACAGCTTCATTTCGGGTATTATGACTTGTTTGCGTGGTCGGAATTTAAATTCAGGAAGATCGGAGTTAAATTTAGATGAAAATTCTCATTTGGGAAGCTTAAAGTTGAAAGAATGAGCTAGGATTGGAATTTTGAGTAAACGACCTCGGAATCAGGATCTGAAGGTTCCAATAGGTTTGTATGATGATTTCGGACTTGGGCGTATGGCCGTATTAGGTTTTGGATAACCCGGGAGTGTTTTGGCGCCTATTGTGGAAGTTAGCATTTTAGATGGAATTTCTTAAGTTTGGCTTGAAGTGCATTTTAGTGTTATCGATGTTCGTTTGGGATTCTGAGTTTAGGAATAGCTCCGTATGGTGATTGTGGAGTTGGGAGCATGATCGGAAGTGAATTCGGAGGTTCATAGGTTATTTTGAAGCCATTTGGCTAAAGATAGAAATTTGAAGGTTTTTGAGAAGTTTGACCGGATGTTGACTTTTTAATATCGGAGTTGGAATGCGATTCCGGAAGATGGAGTAGGTTCGTAATGTCAAATATGACTTGTGTGCAAAATTTGAGGTCAATCGGACGTGATTTGATAGGTTTAAGCATCGGAAATAGAAGTTGAAAAGTTCAAAGTTCATTAAGCTTGGATTGGAGGTCCATTAACGATTTTAGCATTGTTTGATGTGATTTGAGGCCTCGAGCAAGTCCATAATGTGTTTCGGGATTGGTTGGTAGGTTTGGTTCAGGTCCTGGGGGCCTCGGGTGGATTTCGGGTGGTTAACGGATCGAAATTTGGAGTTTGAAGAGAGCTGAAGGCATCTGGTTGCTGGTATTATCACTTCTGCGGTTGGTAGACCGCAGAAGCGGAACCACAGAAGAGAACGGGTGGCCGCAGAAGCGGGTTTTGGACTAACGCTTGAGGACCGCAGATGCGGTCAAGGTTCCGCAGAAGCAGGACCGCATCTGCGGAGGAATGGTCGCAGAAGCAGAAAGGCCGACTTGGGGAGGAGCCGCAGAAGCAGCTTTTGGATCGCTTAAGCCGAACTGCTGATGCGGTTTGGTTTACGCTGAAGCAGAAATTTTGGCTGGAGCTTAGGGACGCAGATGCGGAGTTTTGTCCGCAAAATCGGAATCGCGAAAACGTAAATATTTCCGCAAAAGCGAAAATGTCTGGAGGCAGAAGCTTGTTTTAAATCGCGATTGGGAGTTCATTTCTCTCATTTCTCATGGCTTGGGCGATTGTTGGGGAGCTTCAAAGAGGTATTTTCGTCATCAATGTTAAGGTAAGTTATTTCTACCTATTATGAGTTAAATACATTAATTTTGTATGGATTTTAGTATGAAAATGGGTAGAAAATTGAGGGTTAGAGGAAGACCTAGAAATATTGTGTTCTTGGAATTTTGCCACGATTTTAGGTATGGAATTAAGAGAAAATTATATATTTAAGTTCCTAAGGTCATGGGCAAAGTTTATCTTCGAAAAATTTAGGATTTCCGGGCACGTGGGTCCGAGGGCATTTTGGTCAACTTTTCGTTCGGGGTTAGGAATTGTTATAAAAGGAATTGTAAGGTATAGTTGAGCACATATTAATGGATTTGTATGATCATTGGCTAGTTTTGGTGCGTTGTGCATTGGTTCAAGCCTTCGGATGGATGTAGAATGCCGGTTATGCGTCTTCGGAGCGAGGTGAGTCTCCTTTCTAATCTTGTGAGCGGGAATTTGCCCCATAGGTGAAGTGACTGATTATGTGATCCTATTTGTGGGGGCTACGTACACACGAGGTGACGAGAGTCCGTGCGTAGCTACTATTATGCTATTGTCCGGGTAGTTAGGACCCCTCAGCATGTTATACTTGAATTAATTATGAAACCATCAATGACTTGAATTGTTTAAAACACCTTTGATTAGTAAAGGAATTTAAAAGAGATTAAACATCATTCCTGAATTGTTAAACTGAGAATTGACTTCTTTGGATAATTATTCCCCGATAAAATTTTAATTGGCTATCTGAGCATGTATCTTACGTGTACCCGCATTGCATGGATGATTCGCGAGTGGGGTAATAAATCGCATTAAATTAATAAATAGATTTCTAAAGAGACTTAAGCTTCGTTTTCTCACATTATTAAAGAGAATTGGCCGTTCTTGGATAATTGCTCCACGTTGAATTCTTGACTGATTGTCTGCCTGTGTGTGTTTATTTTTTACCGGGCCGAACGCCTCGGCAGATTAATAGATGCATCTATAGGCGCGCCGTCGACCCTCGGCAAGTGCACATTTATTTCTGTTGGATCGGGCCGTCGCCTCGGCATGATTTGCGCATGCTTGTATTGCTGCCTGGACTCATTTGAGTTGTTTTATGCCTCACTATGGCTCGAGATCATATTGTTAATAATAACAAGAAATAATTTCCTATGAAAGAGTTATGTGTTTACCTGTTTCCTCTATCTGGATAAAAATCATGTTAGAAAATAAATCCACTGTTCGATATGTATATATTGAGGATAAATAACCGTTGGACCATTAGAGTGTGTCAAAGTTTACCATCTCGTCTCTATCCCTTCGGGATTAGGCGGGACACTCACTAAGTGCACATTGATTACATACTCATACTACATTTCTGTGCATTTTTGTTGCACAGGCATATATACACCTCTAGCAGCCTATTGCGTGTAGCAGCATGGATGATGCTGGGACTAGGTGAGCTACATCATTGAGGCAACCGCAGCTAGAGTATTTCCTTCCAATGTACTGTATTTACTTTCCGTCCACTGTATTCCGGGCGGATGTTGTATTTTGCTTCTCTTATCACTAGTCGCTCATGTACTTGTGACACCGGGTTTCTGAGATGGTTTACAACAAATTTTTACTAATTGTTATTTAAATTTTAATTCTAATAGTGGACTTTTATTTACAAAAATGGAAGGAAAAACCTTAGATTTTTAAAAGTATTAAAAGAGGAATTAATTGATAAGTTAGTTGGCTGGCCTGACAGAGGTGTCCGGCGCCGCCACGACCCTTAGTGAATTTTGGGTCGTGACAACATGGTATCAGAGCACTAGGTTCCCGTCGGTTTCATGAGTCATGAGCAAGTCTAGTAGAGTCTCGCGGATCGGTGCAGAGACGTCTGTACTTATCCTCAGGAGGCTGCAGGACTGTTAGGAGTACTTCCCTTCTTGATTTCCTTATCGTGCGGTTCGATTCCTTTGAGGCTTATGCCTTTGACTTCTTCCTACTCAATCTTACGCGAGCTCTTGTTATAAATCAAAAGTTGAAGAATTGAAATGGCACAGCAAATATGGTGCAGGATGATTTTCCCGGTATAGTTGATTGGACTATTATAGTCGCATTATGGAGGGATATTATATTGTTTTAGCTCAGTAACAGAACTTCTAAGAGCCTTGAGGCTAGGCACAGGTTGCCATGATGCTTATGAGCAATTATTCCGCTGTGTTGTTGTGATGGTGGGACGTTTGCCCACAGGTCGGGCAGTGAATGAATTGAAGGGAGGTTTACTCAGTGTGTAATCAAGGGATCCAGTATTTTATTCCCGGCAGGGAAAATCAAACGAAATGAGAATGGTTAGAAGTGGACTGGTGGAAGTAATAAAACGTGGTAATTGCAAGCGTGGTGGAGTTCTCCTCTATATTGGGGTGCTGTTGTCCTAATTGGACGTTCTAAGTTTATCGGTGTTATAATCTGCTACAATCTGCCTTTATGACTAGCTATTGTGAAATAATATTGGAGTTACAACTGTCAGATATCGCATGACGTGGTAGTTCAAGATCGAATCAGAATTTCTAATATTGCCGGACCGATAAAGATGACCTTTGGAAAGGCATAAAGATTAGCAGCTATTGTGGGTTCAAGTGCCACAAAGATAGGTTCTATTTAAGGCAACAATTGAGCAGTAAAGTATGAGGAATGACATGTGGGAAGTGTCAGGTGGCGTTTAAAGCTTCTGGAAGGCCAAGTATGAAGAGCAAGGTCGAGTGGTTAATTAAAGAGATGAGTTCCGCCAAAGTGGGAGAGTGGCGGGTATTGCATATGTTCTTGGTAGTAGGATGACTACGTGCCTAAAGCGAGTTTGGATCGAATTGGGGGGATTTTAATGATTGGTGGTTGAAGCCTGCGAGTATGATGTGAAGTATGGGCTATTATGCGGCAGAAGATCGATATAGCGGAAATGAGCTACTTGAAATAGAGAAGGGTGTGGCATAACCCTGAAATTGGGAGGATATTGCTGCACATTTAACTGATGTCCGCAAGGAGCAAATGGACTTGTGCAGCTAGAAGGTGAGCTCGGACTTAGGATGGGCTATTGCTGTCATAGTGAACGTACCCCGTGCAGCGGCGTGGGAAGATGTCGGGAGGTGGTTCCCCTAGGTGGGTTATTCCCCGTGAGCAGGTTAGTGGTAGCGTGGTTGGAGAAGCTTCTGCAAAGAATTATATTGATTGTTCAACAAAGAGATCAGACGTGCGAGTGTGGTTAATGATTCAGAATATGAAAGATGGGGATTTACAGGAAGATTCCGAGAAATTTTGATAACTTATGGCGCGAGGTTATGTCAACAAGAGGTAAAAAGGTAGGGCGAACTCAAGAATGGTGAAATGATGGCTTCTAGCTAAGTAGGAGAGTCCCACCGCTTATGATTGGGATGTATGATTAACTGCTTGCGTGATTTTTGGTTATTAGCATATTGATGGATTAACTCAGCTACGAGAAAAGACCATAAGTAGTAAATTGAGCGGAGGAATTATTAAGGATGTGCTATGGTTAGCCTTATGGGCTCATGTTCGAACTTGGGGAAAAGATTTAAGATTTATGCCTTGTATAGAAACGGGCTTCGCCAGGTGCCTCGCCGAGAGAGCATTCGTGTTTTATAAGATCTATGGAGTGAGTTATGTTCGGGACCAAGTCAGAGCGGGTGGCTCTCAATAATAGTCCCAGTGAATTCAGAAGTTAAAGTGTGGTGCTCGATTATTTCGAGCCTATAAGTACAACTAAGAATCAAGCTTTGTAGCAGCTTATGAGAAGGTGCCCTGAATGTTCTATGAAATTTTGACTTGTGCTGTAGCATCTAAAAGATATGAAATAGTTCGTGGGATTTGAGACAGCCTAATCTCGTGATTCAAGGACACTCAGGGTAAGTGTAGATGGAATATGTTATGTGTTAAAGAGAGTTAGTATTAATTCCAAAGCAATCAAGGATAAATTGGAAGGAAAGGGATTGATTAGCCATAGTTGAATTTGGCATGTTGGGGTCTGTGATCTGTTCATTCAGCGTCATCGAGTTATGCGTTTGATTTGTGGCGGTACGTGTGAGGTTTTTCGGCCGCCGTAATTGATAACATTCTAAACCATTCTACTTTTGTGGCTTGTTATGTGGAAGCAGATTCCGGAAGGGCTGGTGGCTTGGACCACTACTTGCAGATTTGCATATTCTACGATTATGAAAAATTACCTGTGTATTGCTATGATTCTCCTGAAGTGAGTTAAGTGGAAAGTTCATATATGCTGAAGTGTTAAAATATTAACGATTTTGGAGTTATGATGAAAATCGTGTTCTATCATATGTTGGGTGCAGTGGGTAGAATGGGGAATACGAAGTGAGGATCAAGGTTGCAGTTCAGTTATGACAAGGATGTCACGGGCTCGGATGAGCAAAGAAAGGGTTGAATGATTAAAGTAAGTTAGTAGTGTATTCAGCATCCCCTGAGATCGATGTGTTGAGGAAGAGCTTTTGCATCCTAGTTAAGGATTCTGGATCGCTCTTTAGCGTTAGTGCGTCCGATGGTTTAGATGCGCGGACCCATTATTTATTTCGGAAGATTGTGGGAACGTGTTCCACGGGAAGATTGTATAAGTGTGACATGTAGTCACCTGATTGGCTAAAAGGTTTAAATCAAGTATGAGGATTGTGGTAACATCATTAATTTGAGAATTTACGCCTGGAGGGCACTTTGTATATTGGGTTATGAACTGAGGAGGTTGCTCCGATTATGATGGTTATTCTTACGTGTTATGAGCCAAAAAAGAGTTACTATGGACCTTTGAAAGGTCATTGGCCAAGTTGGTGCAATCAGAAATCGGCTTGAGATTGGTGGATTGATTTAATTGCGAACAAGGCTTTATATCAGGCCAGTTGTGTTCATTTCAGCGAGCGTTCCCTATGGAGGAAAAGTCGGGGTGTTATTTTGTCATCAGCCATTTCAGGTAATGATGTATTGCGCCGTATGAGTTGTGAGACAGCTTAGTAGAATTCTTATGTATTAAGGTTCCGCGTGGCGATGATGTTATGTGGGCAGAATGGCTCTTGAGATTTAGATCTTGTATTGCACCTCAATTGTTCTTGAGTTTTGTAGCCTATAGCGTCACATGTTTTCTCAGGGATGGTATTATGCACTTAGCGTGCTTGCGATCGAAATTTGATATTTTATTGTAGTGAGCAGGTTTAGCTCGAAGTGCAATCTCCTTATGTGAGATCTATGTGTGGATCGGGTTGCGCGCCGCAACAGTGTGATGTCGAGTCTGGTTTTTCTATATGCAATTTCTTTGCGTGTTTCGCTCCCTATCTCTTAAAGAAAGTCCATATTAGTGCGGGGGTTAGGTAGTTCCTTCCAGAGTTTGATTTCCATTTGTGTGGTGTTCGAATTGGTGGCCTATTGGCACATTGTGGCATTATTTGAGACTTGTGATCGCATTCGGGGTGGCTTATTGCCTGAGCAGTTCATACTGGGTAAGATGAGATTGTGGGATTTAGGATCAGTGCATTCTGATTATATGAAGTATATTAAAGAGCGAAGATCATTACTTGGTTCAGAATATAGCAATATTTCTTGTAAGAAGTATAGACTCGATGATTGGTTGACTCGATAGTTGATTATGAATTTCGGTATCTCATCCGTCGTGGCGGTATTGTAATAGTTAGAGGAAGACCTATGTAGGTCATGAGGTGCAATGGGAGCATCGGATTCGTGAAATTTCGATTAATTCAAACAGGAATATTATTGTGGTGCTATAGGTAAAGTGATGCAAAGTGTGAATTCAGCAGAGTTATGCAGTCACATTTGAGTACAGCATATAGTGATTGATACAGTGATCGTATGTTGGAAACAGGCCTGGTATAGAATTCCGGATGTTGGAATTGGGCTATAAGGCTTAATTGCTTGAATAAAAAAGGAGTATCTTCAGAATTTAAAGAGCTAATATGCTCAACTGAGTTGTGATAGCACGGGAAGGTGCTTGAAGTGCTAAACAGTGATTTTCAGACTACTCCAGTGTAGTTCTCAGCACGTTAGGGACGAACGTATGTTTAAGTGGGAGAGAATGTAATGACCCAACCGGTCGTTTTGGGTACTAGCGCTCCGTTCAGCAGTCGGAGGCCATGAACAGCTTCATTTCGGGTATTATGACATGTTCGCGTGGTCGGAGTTTAAATTCAGGAAGATGAAAATTCTCATTTGGGAAGCTTAAAGTTGAAAGAATGAACTAGGATTGGAATCTTGAGTAAACGACCTCGGAATCAAGATCTGAAGGTTCCAACAGGTTCGTATGATGATTTCGGACATGGGCGTATGCCCGGATTAGGTTTTGGATAACCCAGGAGCGTTTTGGTGCCTATTGTGGAAGTTAGCATTTTAGAAGGAATTTCTTAAGTTTGGCTTGAAGTGCATTTCAGTGTTATCGATGTCTGTTTGGGATTCCGAGTCTGGGAATAGCTCCATATGGTGATTCTGGAGTCGGGAGCGCGATCGGAAGTGAATTTGGAGGTCCATAGGTTATTTTGGAGCCATTTGGCTAAAGATAGAAATTTGAAGGTTTTTGAGAAGTTTGACCGGATGTTGACTTTTTGATATCGGAGTCAGAATCCGATTCCGGAAGTTGGAATAGGTCCGTAATGTCAAATATGACTGGTGTGCAATATTTGAGGTCAATCGGACGTGATTTGATAGGTTTAAGCATCGGAAATAGAAGTTGAAAAGTTCAAAGTTCATTAACCTTTGGTTGGAGGTCGATTGATGATTTTAGCATTGTTTGATGTGATTTGAGGCCTCGAGCAAGTCTGTAATGTGTTTCGGGATTAGTTGGTAGGTTTGGTTGAGGTCCCGGGGGCCTCAGGTGGATTCCGGGTGGTTAACGGTTCCAAATTTGGAGTTTGAAGAGAGCTAAAGGCATCTGGTTGCTGGTATTTTCCCTTCTGCGGTTGGTTGACCGCAGAAGCGAACGGGTGGTCGCAGAAGCGGATTTTGGACTAAGGCTTAAGGACCGCAGATGCGGTCAAGGTTCCACAGAAGCAGGATCACATCTGCGGAGGAATGGTCGCAGAAGCGGAAAGGCTGGCTTGGGGAGGAGCCGCAGAAGCGGCTTTTGGACCGCTTAAGCGGAACCGCTGATGCAGTTTGGTTTCCGCAGAAGCTGAAATTTTGGCTGGAGCTTAGGGACCGCAGAACTGGAGTTTTGTCTGCAAAAGCAGAATCGCGGAAGCGTAAATATTTCCACAAAAGCGGAAATGTCTGGAGGCAGAAGCTTGGTTTAAATCGCGATTGGGAGTTCATTTCTCTCATTTCTCATGGCTTGGGGCGATTGTTGGGGAGCTTCAAAGAGGGATTTTTGTCATCAATGTTAAGGTAAGTTATTTCTACCTATCATGAGTTAAATACATTAATTTCGTATGGATTTTAGTATGAAAATGGGTAGAAAATTGAGGGTTAGAGGAAGACCTAGAAATATTGTGTTCTTAGAATTTAGCCATGATTTTGGGTATGGAATTAAGAGAAAATTATATATTTGAGTTCCTAAGGTCATGGGCAAAGTTTATCTTCGAAAAATTTAGGATTTCCGGGCAGGTGGGCCTGAGGGCATTTTGGTTAAATTTTTGTTCGGGGTTAGGAATTGTTATAAATGGAATTGTAAGGTATAGTTGAGCACATATTAATGGATTTGTATGATCATTGGCTAGTTTTGGTGCGTTTTGCGTTGGTTCAATCCTTTGGAAGGATGTAGAATGCCGGTTATGCGTCTTCGGAGCGAGGTGAGTCTCCTTTCTAATCTTGTGAGGGAGAATTTACCCCATAGGTGAAGTGAATGATTATGTGCTCCTATTTGTGGGGGCTACGTACGCAAGAGGTAACGAGAGTCCTTGCGTAGCTACTATTATGTTGTTGTCCTGGTAGTTAGGACCCCTCAGCATGTTATACTTGAATTAATTATGAAACCATCGATGACTTGAATTGTTTAAACCACCTTTGATTAGTAAACGAATTTAAAAGAGATTAAACATCATTCCTGAATTGTTAAACGAAGAATTGGCTTATTTGGATATTTATTCCCCGATAAAATTTTAATTGGCTATCTGAGCATGTATCTTACGTGTACCCGCGTCGCATGGATGATTCGCGAGCGGGGTAATAAATCACATTAAATTAATAAATAGATTTCTAAAGAGACTTAAGCTT
>MU774844.1:30629-77762 GCA_026770625.1 Nicotiana glauca
CCCCCCCCGTGCTAACCATTTCCTATATAAAGGGGTTAGGATTTTAGGAAAATCCATTCATAAAAAATTCTAAATACTGTTCAAACTTTTCTTCTTGTTAAATTCTCAATCATTTTTCATAATGTCTGAAGAGCGTAGAATAAGAGTTTCATTATATTGGGGGTGAAGTTGTGATAGAGAATAACTCTGTGAAGTATAGTTTATCTCTACAGGGCCATGTTAAATTACCACTTACAATGGAGTACGATAAATTGATATCGTTGTTATGCAAAAAAATGAGTGTGAGGGAAGTTCAGTGATACTTAAACTAACCGGAAGATACCCATATTCCGTCACTCCGGAAGAGGTTGCTTTTTACTCAGAGTTAAGCATCGACGATGATGAAACCTTGAGGGATTTTTTGAGTACTCTGGATGAATACCAGGAATTGCTTGTAATCAAAATGTTCTATATGTACGTCAAGGTCGAAGAAGTTACCAACAATGAGGTTGCCGAACAGGTTCCGAATAACCCCCAATCATCGGATGGTTATTCTGGACCAGTTTTTGTTGAACAGGTTCTGGATGAAAGAATTTTCCTTGGTTTAAACTTATCACCGCCTGCTCTGCATAATTCACAAGATGAGTGGTAAGCTTCAATTTACCTTTGTGTTTCGATGTATATTTTTGTTGTATTGAATTTGTATTAACGCTCATATATTTAACATGGGGTACCGGCCGGATATGAATTTTACAAATTATGAACCTAAGCATAGTTTTGGTGTGTTGGATCATGGTGGTCCATCCAGGAGTCGTCACCTAAATGAAAATGTCCATCATGGAATTTCATCACATTACGACTTGTAAGTGAAGTGATACAGCTATATGGAAAGTAGTTATTAATTTCAGTAGCTTATTATTTTGTTGGTTGTGCAGTGAAAATGAGAAAGTTGAACTAGGCGACGTATCAAATCGGGATCTAGCAGATGCACACAGTGAGGAAGAGAACAGTGATTACGACAATAATGTTGATGAATCTGGAGACGAGACACCCTTTCCTCATGAGGATGGTGATGAGGAGGATGAGAAGTAAGGACCTAATTTGATGAGAGAGTATGCTCTACCACCCACCCCATACAAAGAGTGTACGAGTTCCAAGTGAAATTTTATTCAAGGGAGATTCCTTACCTTAATTACTTGCCAAACATGCCAGATGTGGAAGCTCTTACAAGGGATTTTGATGAAATTCAAACAACAATGTGGGATGAGTCTAGACCAACGGTGCTGGCAAAGGGCAAGCTTTTTCTTGATAAAGCACGCGTAAGCAGGGCTTGTAAAATGCACAACGTTAAAGAGTGTCATGAGATGACGATATGGGAGTCAAGTCCGATTGTATACAAGGTTGTTTGTCGCAAGTGATCTTGGCCATGTCTTTTGATGTTGCGTGTGAGCAAGAAGAAGAAGGGTCTGTGGAAAATAGGTAAATACATTCCCACCCACGTATGCGTAATGGACACATTCAACGGGAATCACTTCAACTTGGATATTGACTTGATTTCTCTTGTCCTTATTCCACACATCGAAGCGTCCATGAGGTATAAAATCAAAGTGTGCATTACATCAGTCCATCGGGAACCTGTCCATACCATTACCAAAAGAAAGGCATATCTCGGGTGTAAATGAGCGTTTGAAATAGTCTATGGTAACTGGGATAAGTCATTTGCAGCTCCGCTCAGGTACATGGCCACACTGTAGCACTTTAACCCCGGGACGGTTGTTGAATGGAAGCTTGAGCGGAGTCCTGGTAAACCAGAATATATATTCAATTACGTGTTTTGGGAGTTTAAACCAGCAATTGATGGGTTTTTGCATTGCCGGCCTGTAATATCCATAGATGGCACTCATGTCTATGGAAAGTACGATATCAAGCTGTTGATAGCCGTGGCAGTAGATGCTAAAGGATAGATATTTCCTATAGCTTTTGCTATTTGTTCCAATGAAAACCAAGAAACGTGGACGCTGTTTTTGAACCACTTGAAAGAGCATGCTGTCAAAAAGCGTTCCGGTATTTGTCTAATATCTGATCGACACGGTGGTATCTTAAGTTCTGTGGAGAACTTGCCTGCATAGAAAGAACCTTATGCCTACCACCGTTACTGTGTTAGGCACTTTAAAGCCAATTTTTGGAAGGCATATCCCAACAAAGATCTGCATGATTTGATGGGGATGGCAGCAACAGTGCACCAACAACATAAATTTGAAAAGAACATTAAATATATCAAGCAAGAAGACGAGGAAGCCTATCATTGGTTAATGCGACATGACCCAGAAAAATAGACTTTGCATGCGGATGATGGCAGACGATGGGGAACTCTGACTACAAATGTGCCAGAGTCTTTCAACGGGTTCTTAAAGTCGGTAAGAGGATTGCTTGTCATCGCCATGGTGTGGATGTCGTTCAAGCAGATGGCGGAGAGGTTTATTGAAAGGCCTGCAGCTGTAACATCATTGATGGAAAGGGATGTTGAATTTATGCCAGTGTCAATGATGAAATATGAGAAATACAGACGGTGAGCACATTGGCGTTCATTTTTTGCAGTATGATAACAAAAGAAATATATTTGAATTTTGCACCGCTATCCATCAAAATTGGGGGAATAATGTACATACTGTAAATAAATCTACAATGTTATGCTTGTGAACACGTGATTTTTGCCCTATATATAAATTATTCCCAAAAAATTCAAACAAAATGATCTTTTCCTTTCTTTACAATTTTTGTGAATTTTATGGCATTTTTGGTAATTGTTGCATTTTATTTGTGCATTTTAATTCTTATGAAAAATACAAAAATACATTAGCATTTAGGTTTAATTTTATATTTTAGTGTCAATTAGTAGTTAAAATTGTTCGCATATAAAAAATGACAAAAAATGGTTCTTTGCACTTTTATTTTAATTTGTGGAATTTATTTTAATTTTAGTTTAAAAACTAGAAATTAGTTAATTTTGCGGAATTAAATAATATCATATTAGAGTTAATTGGGTCTTTAATTTTTATTTGTTGACATTTTTAACAAAAATAAAAATATATATATATACAAATAATAAATAAGAAATAAGAAAAAGAAAACAAATTGAATAAAGAGAAAAATTAAAAGAAAAGAGGGCTGCTGAATTGGGCTAGAAATAAAAATCACCCGCCCAGGCCCAAATTAAATCATCCCCGGTCCAAGCCCAAACAGCACCTTGCCCGGTCCAAGTCCTCCATCATACACCACAGAACTGCCCAGGCATCCTCTACCCAACCCTTATAGCCGCATCCCTCGAATCTTGCCGGAGCGGCTCGAATTTGCATTTTAGTATTTTCTGGCCAAACCCTAAACCTCCCAAAATCCCCTCAAATTCAGGGCACGTAATTCCTTAGCCTCCCTCATGGTGTTTCGACCACCATTGATGTTCAAACGCTGTTGAAGGTCAATTGAATTTCGAAATTAAGAGACACTCGAGTGGCTAGTGTAGTCGTGAGTCCTTTCTCTTTCTTTTTCTTTGCTATATGATTTTTCTGCTTATTAAAACCTTGAATGAGTCTTTCTAATTTTCGATTAGTCATGGTTTGTTTAATTTCAGTATTAATTTGAATTTTTCTTTAGATTAGTTTAATTTTAATTGATTGTTGTTTTGTTCTGTTAGTTTAAGATTTAAAAGTTAGCCTAATTTGTTCAATAACTTAGTGATGAGTTTGATCGAAATTTGTTCAGTCTTGATGTAGTTTTTGGAGAATGACAGTGGTAAGATTTTGTTTGATAACAGTTGTGTTGGAGTAAGTTGTTTAGTTTAGTCAATTTTAATCAGTTTAGGTCAATGAAAGGTTTGGTTTAGTTGGAGTTGGTAAATTCAGATTGAAGGTAGGGCATTTTAGGCATTCATGAACTAGATAGCAACACTGGAACTCCTTAGAACCTTCTAGAGAGGGGTATACTTAGAATATTGAGATACCTACTTGCATAACAAGTTAAGAATTTAAGGGGTAAAAGGTAAATTGAGTGAGGGACTAAAAAAAGATTTAGAGAACTTGTTTGTTGCCAATAAAAGATGTCACATTTGCCTTGCTAAGGGGGTCTTCGGGGTTTAGTCATTATTAGCTCCCAAACTCTTTCCGTTCTGAATTTTTCAGATCTGAAGAAGCTTTCAAATTCAAAAATCCAAAAACAAACAAAAACTTCAAAAATACCATAATACATTACTGTTCTATTAAATGGATTCTGATCCCAGTGTTTGATTCGAATTCTAGTTGGTAATTTACTCTCTCTCTAGTTGGATTTCTGGTTATAAGAGCTTCAAAAGCTCACTGGTGGGGTTTTCAAGTTATTGTGGACTGATTCAAGCTGACTGTGAGCCAGTCTGTTAAATCTCTGCTGGGGTTTTGAATATTTCTGCATTTTTGGATCTCATTCTGGGTTGTTATTGTTCTCTACTACTGAAAACTGCTGCTGCTCGCTCTTGCCTATATAGATTTCTCTTCTTCAATTTCCATTCGATATCCAGGTACACATTTGAATCACCTTGATGTAACCTTCAGTTGGAATGAAATGAATCCCTGTTCAAGTCATTGCTCATATAATTGCTTGTGTTTATGATCAGGACTGTAGTATGCACTGGTCTAGTCTTAATTTGGTTAATTTGTATTATTTTAAAGGTTGCTTAATTGTAATTGATTATAGGTTAGATCTACAACTTGATTTGAGTATGGATGTGTGTAGTCAGACTATTGTGGATGGTTTAATTTCGTAATTGCTTAACTACAGCTTCAGTGATTAGGATAGTTTCATGCCATTGCAATTAGTATTAATTTCGTGTGGCTCAGTGATTATTGCCAAGGTAATCAGCCTACTTGTGTTAGTTGAATTAATGCTTCTAATTTGCTTTTCACCTAGTGGTTTCTAAGAGTTCATCAAAAATTAATTAAGTGAGCTTGTTTGTTTAAAGTAGGACAATGAATGGAATAAGACAACCGGGCAGAGTCAATATCGAATGCAAAGTGCCTATTGAATTGCCTGAAACGCCGTGCTGCACTTTCGCTGGGGCTCGATCCCAGTCACGTTCGTATGCCGCTAATTTGAATTGGGCCTCCCTTCCTCGGGCCCGCATGTAGGCAGTAGGCTTGTGTAACTCGAAACTAATTCATAAACTTGGCCATTTCAGATTGTTTAGGATTTTGCTCGTTATTAGGGACACATATTAAGTAGAAAATCGTAGTTACTTTAGGATTAACTTTTAAATGAGACGAGCCTCGCCCAATGAAATACAAAATGCGGGGCCCTCAATAAATGCTATATAAAAATACTTAGAATTCGGGCGGACCGTTTAACAAATTTCACGGTCTTCCCCAAAAAATAATAAACGCGTAATTGTTCTAGGCGCGTATATTAATAAAAATTACCTTCTTAAATATGGGTACGCATTGACGTCACCCAAATCCAAATCTCAACGGAGTCGAAATGTGTTGACAACCACGGGTGCACTGGTGCGACATGGTTCGAGATGCATTTTTCACGATGTTGCAATTCTTATTAAAAATAAAAATAAAAGCGGTTTATTAATAAAAGGCACATAGGCTAGAACATGTCTTGAAATCAGATAAAATCAAATACAACAGTTGAGCGACCGTACTTGAACCATTGAACTCGGGAATGCCTAATACCTTCTTCCGGGTTAACAGAATTCCTTACTCGAATTTCTGGTTCGCAGACGGTTAACAGAGTCATAATTTCCTCAGTTCGGGATCCAACCAGTGACTTGGGACACCATTAATCTCCCAAGTGGCGACTCTGAATTTTAATAACAAATCCCATTCCGATTGTCCTTTAATTGGAAAAACTCATTTATGCCCTTACGGGGTGTGGTAAGTGAGAAAAAGGAGGTGTGACAATGCTCTTGTGGGAAATGGTCCATCTACCACACGCGTTGCTCACATGCCATCAAGTGCTTTCAAAAAGTTAGTTTAGGTATAACCAACTATGTTGTTCAATAATATAGTGTTGCCAAGTACCTAAACACATATAGTGTGCAGTTGCAGCCAGTGGGTGCTGAACATTATTGGCTGTCTAAACCATTTAAAATGGTGTGTAACAAGTCTTATTTGCGTTGAATACAGGAACAGAAGAGAACATGTATACGAAACCAAATGGATGTTAGAGATACCGTTTATGCGCGCATATGTGATATATGCTCGCAAACAGGACACGGCCGTCGCAAATGTACTTCGGCTGGTTTGGATGTCAATAGTAATCAAGCTCGTGGTGGGAGTTCTTCTAGTGTGCCTAACTATCAATGAGTTTATGTTGTAATCTTTAGTTGTTTTGTTTATGTTGCAAGTTTTATAAAATAAATTTATATTTGTTAATTATGATTTGAACTTTTCCATTTCAGTTTTTTAATGATAATTAAAAAAATTATATATTCGAAAGAACTGGAAACAACATTGAAATTTCATAAAGCTGATTAATTTAATGTTAATTATGTTTGTTATTTTATATATGTGTGTTGTCTTGTCGAACTGAAAAAGCTGTCCAACTGACATAAAGTTGTTTCGTACCCGACAGAACCTTTAACATGAAAAGCATAGCGCGGTTAAATACTACATTATATGTATATATACCGCGGTTAAATACTATATTATGTGTGTTATCTTGTCGAACTGATAAAGCTGGTCAACTGACATAAAGCTATTTCGTACCCGTCTGAACCTTTAACACGTAAAGCATAGCGCAGTTAAATACTACATTATGTGTATATATAGCGTGGTTAAATACTATGTGATGTGTGTTTTCTTTTCGAACTGAAAAAGCTGCGCAACTGACATAAAGTTGTTTCATACTAGTCAAAACCTTTAACACGCAAAGCATAGCGCAGTTAAATACTACGTTATGTTATATATAGCGCTGTTAAATACTACGTTATGTGTGTTGTCTTGCCTATAAATAACGGGCTCATTCTAGTTATTTTCTATGCTCAACAATAACTAATAAAAAATCTTTCAAGAAAAGCAAGGTTAAAAAGCACAAATGTCTCAACCTTTTTATGTACCAAGGTGTGAGTGCGGAAAAAAATATATGATGCAAAAATGTTGGGATAATGGTGAAGTTGGACGCCGCTACTGGCGCTGTGTGAACATGTTTTTTAAGATTTCCGACGAACCTATTTGCGATTTTGAGGTATGGGTTGATGAACCTTGTTATCCGGAATGCTATAAAGACTCTTTGCAGCATCTTCATAATGTGTGTTTACATTAGTGGGGATGTGAAAGAGAACATAAAAGAGAGTTTGCGGAGTTGAAAGCAAAATTGAAAGAGGTAGAAGAAGAAATAAATAAGGTGGAAGAACAATTTAAGTGGTTGGAGCAGAGAATAATGGACAGAAGGGACTAAACATTGACATGTATGTGTTTAGTGTATTACTTTATCTTTATATTTCCCGTGTCGTGTATTTTTATTAGCTGTACTGAATTTTAATTATGTTAAGTTGCCATGTTTGTGTTTGTGTTGTAGTACAAAACTAATTAATGAAGGGATAAATAAAAAAGTAATGCACATATTATATAAAAATTATTGTTAATGTATATACAAAAATATTATTTACATCAAATACAAAAAAAGGAAAGGAAATCAATATGTCCAACATCCAGTGTGCTTCAACACAGCCGCTGGCCTGAGGCACATTTCATCCCTCCTGGGTACGCTACCGTGATCGTCATCATCAAGTTGCCTCCTTATAGCCAGTTGCGCCACAACATGATAATTAGTGGTGCTGACAGGATCGGCAGAAGGAGACGTTAGTCCAGTAGAAACCTACATAAGAATAGAAAGCTCACTATAGGAAAGTATATAATACGTCACAACAATTTAAATTGTCTTACCGCGATCTCATCGGGCTCCTAAATGTAATCATTTGTCTCATCCATGGCAGCATCGCACAAAGCCTTAAAAAGGAAATTAATAAAGTTATGGAAAATAAATGAGAAGAATAAAAAAAAAATTGTAATTCAATACTAAGAAAATCATACGTGCGCCTACGATGATGAATCATAACTCAGTCGGCGCCCACTATGTAAATCTCAGGTCGGCCGATCCTCAGCAATAGTAGATGATCATAGAAAGTATGTATCCGGATCCACTCTAGAAAGGTCCGTGCCCATGATCAATAATTGACCTGACGGGGTCACCTGCAAAGTCCCTAGAGTGAGATCCATCCCAAGGCTGTATGATGGTATATCCATCTCATGTAGGACACCCAGCAGATCAGCAGCAACATCATAAGCAGGGGCCTCAATTCCCCCTTGTTGGGAACCACCTCCTCTACATGCACCACCACGTCATCCGGCACCCTCGCCTCATTGGGCACCACCACCTCATCAGGAACTACCACCTCATTGGGCACCACCACCTCGTGCGACACCAGGGCCTCGCTCGCACTGCCCTGGCTCTATATTATTAGGCATGTGATCCTTTTGGGCTTGCTGCAGTGACTGTGCAGCCACCTCTACAAATCGATAGTTGTAATCCTGCAAGGCAGCCGAAGGATCACCGACATGATCCTGCATCTGCAGTCCCATCTGATAAACTGTATACAGTCCAATAGCTTGCACAATGTATAAAATATAAACTACATATATTTCACTAAGTTACGGTTATATAATAAATAATAACAAAAAACATACCAGGGCCTCGTGTCGCCCGGTACATGGAATTTACCGACTGCCAGTTTGATAGATAGGGCTCCAGATAAAAAGTCAGGTAACGTGGCAGTAGCAGGACATATACCTGTGAATAGTCACTGCCTGGATCTGTGTAGGTGGGGGCGGATCGTCCGATCTGGCTGGTCCTAAATACGAATCTGTGCTGCTAGTTATGCTATAAATGCGTCGTCCGCTCTTGAACTATCATACCTCTGATAATGTGTAGGCTCCCATATAGGCCCCCTCGGTATATACTGCAGGCGGCCAAACTGGTGAAGTACTCGCTCCGAGGTATGATGCTCCACAATATCGAGGCATATGAGCGGGGCAGAAGTACTCCAAATCAGTCGGCCGGCCGAGCAATAATCTGGTAGGCCAGCTATCAAATTGTCATTGTATGGCGTCCAGATGAACTATCAAATAAGAAAACAAAACGTGAGTATGCGCAACACTAAGTTAATCTATACCAGGTAAGTTTAGGTACATATTTACCTGTGCGCCCTCTAGAAGATCCAACTCATCCTTGTAGATGGGGAAATTATGATGAGTATCATACTCTTGTGAAAGTGTATGGCGGAGAACCTACATTTTGGCTTGAGGAAGTAACAGAGGTGCAACATTAGGAGGTAATTGTGGTTGAGGTGGCTTAAATTGCAAGAACCTCTCCTAGGCCCAAACCTAACATACAAAGTTGACGTAAGGTTTAAGATAAATTCTAATTAGGTAGAGTTGGAACTAATGAACAGATTATTCGACTATGTTTTCACCTGTAGAAGTGGCAGAAAACCACAAACATCACTCTGGGTGACCATGCTCGCCCGACACAACTTCATGTACATGTAGCCGAGAACAGCATCACCGCAACTGTAATAGGGTAACTCATCTAGCAGTTGAATATTATGAAGAAATCTCAGGCTGACTAAGTTCCCCGAAGTGTTTGGGAACAAGACCCCGCCAAAGAGAAGAAGTAACAACAATCTCGTATATTGGGTAATAAGTACGTCCTCCATATCGTCAGTAATATCGGGGTGGAGTACCTCCAGGTACTGTCTAATAGGGGTCAAAGTGAACCGATAAGCCCCCGACGATGTCGTCTTGTCCTGCGGCCTAAAACTTGTGAGCTGCTGCAGCATGTCCAAATAATCCGCACTTGACATAGATCTCATAGCAATAGGCAGTGAAAAGGCCATGCCATCAACGGGCAGGCCATATAAAACCTCCACGTCTTGCAGCGTGATGGTGGCCTCGCCAATGGGCAAGTGAATAATGTGCGTCTCCGGTCGCCACAGCTCAATCAACACCGTGATCAAAGCCCAATCGAGTTGCATCCGCCCGATCATAATAATCCTATAGAATCTTATATCCTGCAGGTCCTGGACTACACGAGAATGGAGATTTCTTTCCCTCAAAAAATCCCACAAGTCGTCCACTCTCCTAGCGTGGGGAGTCTGGGACGGTAACTCTCTGTCCCAAACATGGGCGAACCTGTGATCGCCCTGTAGCACTAATAGCTCGAAAGAGTAAGGGCCGGGACGTATAGGCGGCATGTCCATGTCGTCAACTCTAAATTAAATAACATTAATTGTATGTTTATTCTGTAAATGGATAAGGTATATATATCTATTAGGTTCTTGGCTCGATATATGAGGCCCAGCAGCACCAAACTATCATGAATAATTATGTGTGTCAATTTCAATTGTCTTACCATTTAGTGTGTTTGTTTTATAATTTCTAATTATTTAATTGTACAAAGTTTGTATTCCTATAGGTTCCACACTCGATATTTGAGGTCTAGTAGCACCAAACTATTATGAATAATTATGTGTGTCAAATTCAATATTTTTATAATTTTGTGTGTTTTTTTTATAATTTAAATTCTTAATTTTTAATTATTTAATTTTACAAAGCATGTATTCCTATGGGTTTCAGGCTCGATATTTGAGGTCAGTAACATCAAACTATCATGAATAATTGTGTGTATCAATTTCAATATTTTTATAATTTTGTGTGTTTGTTTATAATTTAAATTCTTAATTTTAATTATTTAATTGTTCAAAGTTTGTATTCCTATGGGGTTCAGACTCAATATTTGAGGCTCAATCGCACCAAACTATCACTAATAATTATGTGTGTTAAATTTAATATTTTTATAATTTTTATGTATTTGTTTTATAATTTAAATTCTCAATTTTTAATTATTTAATTGTACAAAGTTTGTATTCCTATGGGTTTCAGGCTCAATATTTGTGTCCCAATAGTACCAAATAATCATGCACAATTACCTATGTCAGATTTAATATTTTTATAATTTTGTGTGTTTATTTTATAATTTAAATTCTTAATTTTTAATTATTTAATTGTACAAAGTTTGTGTTTTCATCTACCGCTATAAGAGATACTTAAACTACAGTGATTCTACGCTAAAATACTATGTTAAAAGGCTCTACATTTTACTACGCTAAAAGGTTCTACATTTTGCTACACTAACAAATAATCTAAAATAAATATAAACAACAAATACATTCTAATCACATAACATTCACGTAAATACATATAACATACTTGTTTTGCAAATAAAACACAAAACGACATGGAAACAGTAATATCTAAATTTTGATATTAACAGAAAAAGTTATTTCTCAATTTTATATTTTTTTAGAATTGTAATATCTAAGTCCGGATAAATATAACATGCTAGTTTCACAAATAAAATATAAAACAACATGGAAACCCATTTAAATAACCTAATATACATTATTATACAAGTTTCGACATAAAATAAATCGAAATACCTCGATTTAGTGTATTCGAAAAGGAATTTGGCTTAAAATTTGAGTCCGAGAGAGTGAAACAACAATAACATGAAGCTCTACTATGGTGTGGGACCTACGTTTTTAGCGTTTTGTGTGACGGGAGGGGCGCACAAATTTTTTTTAATAGAGGAAGGGCTGGGGTGGGGGACCTGAATAGAAAAGAAGGAAAAAATAATAGGGGAGTAGGAGTTCTGGTCGGGGAAGAAGAAGGGGATTATTTAATCAGGGTATAGCGCACTGTGTTTTTTGCGTTATAGGTATAGTGTGTAGTTTCTATACGCTATACCTGCCAATCAAATTATCAGTATATATATCGCCAAAATGTGCCACGCTATACCTTAACGGTAAAAGTTACCGTTAAGGTATAGCGCGGGGTATTTTTGAGTTATATATAGAAAGGTAACTTTTCTTTACAATTATTTATGTACATTATGTCCAAAAGAACCACAATTGGGTTCTGCACTCTCCCATCATAGCCCTTGGTCTGCATCGCCCCGAGATCGAGCGTCGATAACCCTCGAGGGTGAACCTCGACCCTAGTCTTGCACCTTGTGAAACATGTTTATGCGGAGCCATAATGACGGAAAATTGTACACTCTGATTTTACCATATACAGATAGTCCCTGCATTTCATAGATTGAAAGTGATAAGAAACGACCTCGAATTCTTGCCCTTCTGGAAATTCCATAACGACGACAGTCATAAGGCGCCAAAGACGACGCATACACAACCCTTGAAAGCCTTCGCATTGATTATAGCAAATGGCCGTCCTTTGGCCTCCTCCATCGTGCGTGTGGGGCCTCTATAAATACTTCTCTTCTCGTTCTTTACAATTCACTACACTACCAAGCCCCCAAAAAGGTTCCTTCTTCCTTTACTTTTGTTCTTTCTTTGAAACGCAACTTCCCTTTCTCTTTTGGAATCTTTTAGGAATGGCAAAAACTTTCACCTCTACTTCTAAGGAGAATGTAACCTCCTACTCTTTTCCTCCATCTAAAGGAAAAGCGGCAATGCCTCCTCGTACAGAGGAATGCATTCTAGTATTTTTTGCAACGGCTTCCAATTTCAAGGTCGAGAGACCTTCTTCGAAGCTAGGGCACAGTGAGCCTGTATCCTAGTATATTAGCTCGATAATAGACGTCAGAAGGGTGAGAGCCGATTTTCACTAGCGGTATGCGGTACTTGTGGAGATCCCTATTCGGGATGAGGATATAACGATATTCAAAGCCGGTTTTCTCAGTGTATATACTTACCCGTTACCCTTGGGCTGGTGAGGCCATCCTCGCCTCCGATTGATCCCGTGATCCTCGACTTCTGCCAACGGTATCAAGTGACCCTAGGCCAAATTCATCCTTCATTCTGGCACATTTTCTACATGATCAGATATTATGTGAACATGGTTGAGGGGATGCCCTTCGCTCTTGATCACCTAATCAGGATGTACAACCCCCATCTCTTCTGTGGGGTCTGATCAAGCTCCACTACCGAGCTTCGAGGGAACTCTTGCCTGCATGAAAGAAGTCAGAAATGGAGGGTGGATGGTCCTCTTTGTTCGAGTAAGGACTTCGGATCTGATCCTGGCAGAAAGGACACCGTTCCTCGAGGGGTGGAACACAGAACGTAAGCGGATATGTTATCCATCATTCCCTTGCTTATTTTTAAGTAAATTCTTTCATGCATTTAATTTCTTCTGCTAATGCAGCTGCAATAATTTACCTTGGCAAGGTCGTGGATCTCCCATGCTGGGTCGGTCGAATGGACTCGATTTGCCCATACGCGGAACGAGTGTGTCGTGATCTATCTCAAGCTCGATGGGAAGCCAAGGACCATGGTGAGCCTTCACCATTTTTGCAGTGGTATCTCTCAATATGAATCGCTACTGATAGCGCTCCCACTCCTTGTGCTCACCTCTTGCATCTGTGTAGGTCTGGGGGAAGTCACCCTAATGAAGGGAACATCGCTTGATGAGAAGGGTGCTTTGGTACTTGATAAAGGGAAGAAAATACAAAGGGATCTGTCGAATGAACCTTCAAAATCCAAGAGGATCAAGGCCGAAAAAACTAAGGCCGACCCAGCAGCCATAACTCCGGAGGTATATGGAAGTCCTCGAGTCGAAGGTGAGGGGGAAAGCAACTTCTCGATGTCGCCTGAGGGAGGGGAAAACCTAATAGATACTCAGGCCATAGAGATGGTGGTTCCCGAGCCAAAGCTTGACGTCATCATGGTTAAACTTCGAGGTGGAGAGGCCACTGAGGGAGTATCAGGTGATGTTGGCTTGACATCATCGGGGTTCATCTTCAGGATGGAGAGGCCACTGAGGCAGTATTGGGTATTGGGTAATGTCCCCAAGCCTGCCGGCGGCCAAAGTACCCCTCGATCTAGAATGCATTCGGTAGGTGGTTCGGAGGAGCCCAGCTCTGAAGCTCCGAATGTATGGGAAATGGTCCCTGTTGATCCTGTTAGTAATGTTGTTATGAGTATTTCCCTCATGGAATGACCTTACCCCCTAAGGGAATGGAAGATGTCCCTAATGAAGAATCTTTTGATGCAGGGGTGCCTATCAGAGGTAGAGTTGCGCTTGAAAGGCCTTCAACTATTTTCGATGGAAGTCACAAGATTGATGCTCCACTCATCTTCGGCGAGATGAGTAGGCTTTGTGAGCAGGCAATTTTTGTAAATCGAGCCTGTCATTCTGACCTCTGTCTTTCTAACTCGTCTTTCTAACTTGTTCTTTTTGTGGTTCTAGGTCAAGGTGCTTTATGGTCAGACTTTTTCCCAATTTTAGGCTGAGGTGACCCATCATGAGAGCGAGAAGGCTCATCTTGTTGAACAGGTTACCTAGTTTCCATTTGCTATTGTCTGAATGTTTGCCAGGTCCTAGTGTTTTAACATCTTGCATCTGATTCTTGCAGTTTGAGAAGGAAGGTGCCCTGCCGAGGTAGGAGGTCTAAACCAGAGACTCTGAAATCTCCGAACTCAAGCGACGTATGTGAGAGATAACTTCTTAAAGGGATGCCCTCTAGGAAAAAGGTGGCCTTAGTTGGGCATCAGTTTTGTGACGCGAGGTCGGACACTGATAGGTATAGGGGTCTCCATTTTGAGCTAGTAGCTGCATTATCCGAGATCAAAACTGAAGCCGAGGTGCTTATATATTTGCATAGAGTGGATACTGTTACGATAAATGCTCAAGCAAGAAGAGCGCCTAAGGAGGCTGAGCTATAATTTACTCGAGATGTGGAGCATGCTCGGTTGGAATCTCGGAGATAGTCTCTTGGGGATGTATATACGGGAGGTATCAACTTGTTTGCCAATCTCAAGAGGGTCAGAACATTAGAAAAGAAGGGTGCTGCCTTGTATACATTCAGAGGTGCATCGGTCAGTGACTCAGGAGATTATGGGAATGAAAGTGGAGCCGCCAGAGGAAGAGTACGTTGAATGACCCGAAGTTGTAGCCGGAATCATTGGGGTGGAACCCCTGGAAGAGCCATCGAAGATGTAGACTTGATGATAGATTAGGGTATTGTTTGGTTCCTTCTTTATTAGGGTTTTTATAGGTCTTGTAAACATGCCTCTAGGAGCAATATGCATAAAAGGCTTTTCATTTCCTATGCTTTCGTACCCCCTTTTTTCGGACATAATATGTGATGTTTTTAACGGTAGACCCGAGATTTCAGATTTTGGGTTACACCCTCGGATTTTTGCTATAGTCGAGTGGCTCGCAATGGCCGATGGTTAGTACCCGAGCGTTCTCGGGTTAGACCTAGCTCTCATGCACCTGGTCAATACAAACCTTTGATTTTAGTGCTGGCGGCAGTGGCTTTTATGCATCGGGTCGGTACGCCCTTTTAGTATAAGCTAGCGTTTGAGCTCTTATGCTTTCGCTCTCAAGCATTTTCGATAACTGTTTTGGGTTCAGTCTCCGAGCTGGGTTTTGCTTCGAGCTTATTTGCCCCTCAAGTTTTTAAATTTCAAGTTGGCCTTTAGGCTCTTACACGTTGGGTTGATATGACCTTTTGTATGTGCTGGCGGCAATGGCTCTTACGCTTTACGTTAATGTGACCTTTTATATGAGCTAGCGACAATGGCTCTTATTCTTTGGGTCAATGCGACCTCTAATATAGGCTTTATTTTTCCCTCATTAAGGACTTTTGAGATTGTGTTTGCCAGAATCTTTGACTGTTTGATAAAAACCTCGATTACGAGCCATTGTATGGTGATGCTCGAGCACATCAGGAGGTTTGGCTCGGAGGCTGAGTATCTCAAAGCTTGTAATTTTGAGTTGACATGGTAGAAGCTCTGTTACATGTATCGAGGGTAGCCTATTTAACCGGTTCTTTTTTAAGTAGATCTAAAGTAATTGAAGGCCTGTGATTTTATAGCGACGGTCGGCCATCCCCGAGTCACGTTAGTTTGGCTGGTATAGCCTTGTGACCATATTCATTTGTGTTTGGCTGGAGCCATTATTAGTCTTGAGTGAAGTAGTTTTGGCATCTATATCGAGGGTATGCCTTTTACGGGTCTTATAAGTTTGATATATAGCCTTAACTTTGAGATTAGGTTTATGTCTTTAGTAAGGCCTTACATGTTTTACATGTCTTTTATGTCTTATAGTTTGGATACTTGGTACAAGTGTGGTTCATGCCTTGCTTGAGGTATTACAGATGTCGTTGTTGCCTTATATAGGTATTATGAAATCGAGTCGTCCCGCTCGGTGTCTTATGGCCTCGAGTTTTAGATAGTTGGCGATAGGCAATAGTCCCCGAGTTATCGATGATTTTTTAGCTAGCTAGCCATTGCGATGGAGATAGCAATTGACGGCAGTCCCCGAATTATCGAGGATTTTTCAAATCGGGAGCCATTGTAATGGAGATGGCGATTGATGACAGTCACCAAATTATCGAGGATTTCTTGGCTCGAGAGCCATTACTTGTAAGCTTGGCATTGCCTCAATAAGGGCTTACGATTCCGGAGACTCTGATCCGGAGGTTATTTGGCTTTGAGTTTTTGACACTAGTCCCCGAGTGTTCAGGATATTTTTGGCTCTGGAGCTATTTTGTGATCTAGATGTCTCCTCATTGAGGGCTTACGAGTTAGGAGCTCCGACCCGAGGGGCGCATTGTTTTGAGTTGTTGACGCCAGTCCCAAATTGTTCATTATATTTTTGACAGAGGAGCCATTTTTGCGAAGATACCGAGTTTCTTTTGAAGCGTGAAATGCTTTGGTGGAAAGTATTCTTTGATTACTTGGTACAAGTATAAATGATTTTGCTGTCAAGGGCTTGGTTATTCTATACGAACATGGTTCATTGGACCGTTTGGCCTGGTATATCATTTTCCTATTGAGACCTTATTCGGTGTATCTTGGCTTCTTCGAGTAGCTGGGGAGGGCGGGGATGCCCCATAGTATTCGTGGTTGATTGCAAAAGAAGCCTTGAATACTTGTTGAGTCTTCCTTAGGTAGCATGTGGATGTTACCTCGTTAGAAACCTTGTCGGTAAAACCCTTCTAGGGATAAAATCTATCCGAAGGAAAAGAGTGTAACGCATGCTTTCGAAACCTAAAGCCTTCGAATTGGAGAGTGCTTTGGCCGTTTCGATATGATAACTACACTCGGGTCAGTGTAGAATCTAATTAAAAGAGAAAGGAGACGGTCGTACCTTAGTGTAGAATGTGAAGGCAATGTTTCGAGCCCGATGTGTTTTAGTCGCTAGTGATGAGGACGCGGCACAGTCCCCAGCTTTGTTTAGTTAGGAGTAGTGGAGAGTGTAGCTTGATATCGCTATTTTACTGCTTCCTTATCCTTCGTCTCTTTCAAAGGAAAATAGTGCAATGCATGCTCGAGGGTATTTCAGAATTTTCAATTAGATACCCTAGCAGTTGCATCGATTCAGCATTGATATATTCCAGTTGCTTGGAAGCTATTTGCCTTTCATGGTACCAAGCTTGTAGGAGCCCTTTCCGAATACTCTAAGGACGCGGTACAGTCCTTCCTAATTTTAGCTTAGCTTTACTTCATTATGTTTGCGGGTGTTGAGTGTTATGTTTCTTAAGACCAAGTCCCCGACTCCGAGATGTCGGAGGTTTGTCCTTCTGTTATAGTACCTTTTGTTTCTTTGCTTTTGGTGGCCATTCCGATCAGCGAGGCTTCTCGCTATTCATCTAATAGTTCTAGGGTCGTAGTTATGGCCTCGTTGTTTGAGATCTCAGTGGCGTGTCAGAATCTGGCGCTTGGTTCCCTAGCCTCCACTGGTATCAAAGCCTCGGCACCATACAATAGGAAGAAAGGTGTTTCCCCTATGCTCGATTTTGGAGTTGTTCGGTACGCCCATAGTACTTCGAGCAATATTTCTCTCCATCTTCCCTTAGCACTTTCCAACTTCTTTTTTATCTTTTGGATGATAGTTTTGTTCGTGGACTCGACTTGGCCATTTGCACACGTGTGGTAGGTTGTCGACATGATTCTTTTGATTTTGTGATCCTCGAGGAACTATGTTACTTTGCTTCCGATGAACTGCCTCCCATTATCGCATGTTATCTCGAAAGGAATCCCAAATCGGCACATGATATGGTCCCAGATGAAATCAATGACTTCCTTTTCGATTATTTTTCCGAAGGCCCACGCTTCTACCCATTTTGAA
Source organism: Nicotiana glauca (assembly GCA_026770625.1). NCBI lineage: Eukaryota > Viridiplantae > Streptophyta > Magnoliopsida > Solanales > Solanaceae > Nicotiana > Nicotiana glauca. Next base: position 48,794 of record MU774844.1, read on the forward strand.
AAATAGTCAGTCATAAACAAAATAAATTTAGCTTTACTTGGTGTCATTGGTAGGTGTCCTACTATATCCATTCCCCATTTCACAAACGGCCATGGCGACAATAAAGAATGTAGTTGCTCGCCGAGTTGGTTAATCGTAGGGGCAAATCTCAGGCATTTGTCGCACTTTTGGACGAATTCCTTAGTGTTTTTTTCCATGTTGTCCCAATAGTAGCCTGCCCTGATTATTTTTTGAATTAATGAATCGGCACCGGAGTGATTTTCGCAGGTCCCCTCGTGGATCTCCTAGAGCACGTAATCCCCAAACATACGACTAGAGGGCCATCAAAGGTTCTCCTATAAATAGTTCTGCTTTCATCGAGCGAGAAACATGCTTCTTTGGTACGCAGGGCCCGCGATTCTTACAAATTCATGGGTAGTTTCCCATCTTTCAGCTAGTCAATATATTTATTTCTTCAGTCCTATGTCAGGCTAGTATATTTAATCTCGACATGACCTTCCTCGACCAATTATTTTGATAGTTGAACAACAGCCCCAAGAAGTAGGTCGTCCTCTTCAACCGATGATCCTAGGTTAGCGAGGGCATGGGTCTCACTATTCTGCTCTCGAGGTATATGAACTAGGGTCCATTCTTTGAAACGGGGTAATTTGATCTGGATTTTGTCCAAGTACCTTTGCATTCTATCTTCTCGGACCTCAAAGTTCCCATTTACCTGATTTACTACCAGGAGTGATTCGCATTTTAGCTCAACGATCTTAGCTCCCAAGATTTTGTCCAATTCCAGACCTGCAATCATAGATTCATAATTGGCTTTGTTATTAGTCAACTTTGCAGTTTTTATAGATTTCCTGATCACCCCGTGGGTGGCTTTAGGACTATACCTAGTCTGGATCCTCTAATATTTGAGGCGCCATCGGTGAATAGAGTCTACACCCCGGAAGATGTGCCCATTTTTTGTAAGAGCTCCTTTTCTACCTCAAGCACTAGGGAGGGAGGGAAGTCGGCCACAAAGTCCACCAGAATTTGGGACTTGATGGACGTTCAGGGTTGATACTCGATATCATTGCTCCCGAGTTCGATGGCCCATTTGGCTAATCGGCTCAATAATTTGGGCTTGTGCAATATGCTACATAGAGGGTGCGTAGTTAAAATGCAAATACAGTGGCACTGAAAAATAAGGCTTCAATATTCATGATGCGCTTATTAGCACAAGAGCTAATTTTTCCAGGTGCAGATACCTGGTTTCGGCACCCCCAAGGTCCGGCTTACATAATAGACAGGGAAATGCGTACCTTGCTCTACTCAAACCAACACACCGCTTATCGCTATCTCAGATATGGCCAGGTACAAATACATCATTACATCCTCTTTTGGCGTGTAGAGGAAAGGCGGGCTGGTCAAATATTGCTTCAATTCTTCCAAGGCGTGTTGGCATTCTGGAGTCCATTCAACGTTGTTTTTCTTTCTGAGTAAAAAGAAGAAATGATGGCTTATGTTTGATGACATTGATGTGAAACTGCCTAGAGCTGGTATTTGTCCTGTCAGCCATTGTACTGCTTTTACATTATGTATCACCGTGATTTCTTCGATGGCTTTGATTTTATCGGGGTTGATCTCGATCCCCCTATTCGACACCATAAAGCCTAAGAATTTTCCCGAACTTACACCGAAGGCACATTTCTCGGGATTAAGCTTCATGTCGTAACTTCTGAGGATGTCGAATGTGTCATGACCCATTTCCACAATAGGTCATGAAGGCACCTGACACCATTGTCTGGAAAACCATTGCGGAAATGTTACTAAATTCTTATGTTGCTTTTAATCAAAAATGAGTGAAATGGATACTTAATTTGGAAGTAAGCTAGAAGAGCGAAATACCGTAAATAGCATAATTATACAACCCAAAAATAATTGTCTACCAAAGTGTGTGCCAGAACCTGGTGTCACAAGTATGGACATCTAGTAGAATATACAAAAGACATCTTTATCCTACTGTCTGAAATAGGGAATGACAGAAAAAGCAAAGAAAGACACTATCCGGCTGCTGAGCGGTATAGGAAGGAAGCAGCTCACCATAGGAGTCTCTGCCACAAGCTAATTGGCGCGCACCAGACTGGTAACAAGATGTATTTGCCTCACATCGTGTAAAATTAAGTACTGAAGCATAGTATGAGTACATAAACAATATGTACCCTATAAGTATCCTGTCTAATCTCAAAGAAGTAGAGACGAGAGGTCGACTTGATAATCACTAGGGTCGAACAGTATATCAAAGTATTATGCTCACCATGAAGAATCACTAATAAGCAATAGTTTATTACAAGGCATATAAGTCCTACTCTCCACTATATTTCCAATTAACCATTTTCTTTCCTTATATTTCTCAATTTATATCGGGCCATGAAAGGCAATATGAACATATAAAACTCTCAGGCAAGCAATATAAGCATGCGCAAATATGCCGAGGGGACGGCCCGATCCAACAGAAATAAACTATGCACTTGCTGAGGGTTGACGATGTGCTCACAGATGCATCTATTTATACCGAGGCGGTTGGCCCGATCGACAAATAACAAGCAATATCAAGTATACACACGAAGGCACATCAATAGTCAATAATGCCATGCTAGATTTCAACAAGTATGCAACTTCGTTCTTATTCCCTTTCAAGTCTCTAGCATATCCTAGGTGATCGATTAACAAAATAATATAGAGATTTCTATAAATAAAGCATGGTGTAGGTCCTAAGCTATCCGAACGATTAGCATAGTAGTAGCTACGCGCAGGCTCTCATCACCTTACGCGTGTGTAGCCCCCGCATTTAGCAACAATTACTCAATTAGTATTCCTATGGGGACAAGTTCCTCTTACAAGGTTAGAAAGGAGACTCACCTCGCTCCAAAGCGTACTTCCAATATCAAGAACAAGCCCAAGTCCTCAATTCGGAGCCGAGCGATCACAAACTAGTTAAATAAAGTTAGAACTAGTCAATATAGCCCTACAAGATCGAATTATAACCATCTAAGCAATTTCCCAACCTTTTTCACAAGTTACCTAAATTCTGACCCCGGGCCCACGTGGTTAAATCTTGATTTTTCTTTAACCCTAGTTCTAGCTCTAACCCCTTTGATTTCACCTAATTTTTAGTTTTTAATCAACTTAATATACACGTATTTAAACAAATAATGAATGGAATTAACTTATCTTGAAGTGCAATGTGGAAATCATCTCTTTGGAAGCCCCCAAATCGCCTAAATGTGGAGTACAAATGAAATAAATGGCCTTTGAGTTCGAATTAAATGAACTCACTGCCCAGCGATTTCTGCTTTTGTGGTCTGGGGACCACTTCTGCGGTCCCGCACTTGTGAAAGGAGGACAGCATTTGCGAAACTGGGTGAAAATGGTTGGACCGCTTCTGCGGTCTGAGGTCCACTTCTGCGGAGCCACTTCTGCGGTATGAGGTTCGCTTCTGAGGAGCCGCTTCTGCGGCATAAGGCCCGCTCATGCGGTTTCCCCTGCCCTGGGCATTGGTCGCTTCTGCGATGGACTGACCGCATCTAAGGTCCCGCTTCTGCGGTCCTAGAACCGCAGATGCGGTTATGACAAAAGCAACAGACCTTCAGTTATTCTTCAATTTTCCTACTTCACTCGAACCTCACTCGTTTGACGCTCGGGGCTCCTGAGGCCCGCCCGAACATACCGACAAGTCCGAAATCACGAGGCGGACCTACTCAAACCCTCGGAACACTCAAAGCAACGTAAATCTCGGAATCACCCCCATAAAACCAAATGAATCAAAGTATTGAACTTCAAGTTCTTAATTTTCTTCTAACTAGCCAAAATGCCTTTAAACTACTCGGATTGACACCAAATTTTATGGGCAAGCCTTAACTGATATTTTGGACCTGTACCAAGCTTCGAAACCAAAATTTGAGCCCGGTACCTAGGAAATAAATGATTTCTTAGTTTCTTTGATTCTTTAAAATTTCAATTTAATAATTTCCAATAAAAATTCATTACTCGGGCTAGGGAACTCAGAATTCGATTCCGGGCATACGCCCAGGTCTCATATTTTTTCACGGACCCTCCCGGACCGTCTAATCCTAAATCCAGATCTGTTTTCCCAAAAAATTGACTGAACTCAAACTTGGTCTTTTACGAAAGTCTTAAAGAAACAATTGGACATATTTTTACTCAAAACTTTTCCAATTGGCAAGTTATAAATTAGCTAAGGAAAGCGAGGGAAGTCTTATTTAAGGGAATGGGGTCCTAAAAGGCAAAATGACCAGTCGGGTCGTTACATTCTGACCTCTTAAACAAACGTTCGTCCTCAAACGGACATAGAAAAGTACCTAGGCTGCTGAATAAGTGGGTATATCTTCTCCGCATGTCCTCCTCGGACTCCCAGGTCGCCTCCTCGAATGGTTGTCCCTCCACTGGACTCTCACCGAAGAAATCCTCTTGGACCTCAACTGGCGATCCTGCCTATCAACAATGGAAACTGGCTCCTCCTCATAGCCTAAACTCTTATCTAATTGAATAGTACTGGAGTCCAACACGTGGGATAGGTCGGCATGATACTTTCGAAGCATCGAAACATGAAAAATTGGGTGAAATCCCGATAAACTAGGGGGTAAAGCAAGCTCATAGGCAACCTCCCCAACTTGTCTCAACACCTCAAAGGGGCCAATAAACCTTGGGCTCAACTTGCCCTTATTCTCGAACCTCATAATGCCCTTCATGGGCGAGACTTTCAAGAGAACCTTCTCGCCAACCATAAATGATACATCACGCGCCTTCTAATCCGCGTAGCTCTTCTGTCTGGACTGAGCTATGCGAAGTCTCTCCTGAATCAACTTTACCTTATCCAAGGCATCCTGTACCAAATTTGTGCCAAGTAACTTAGCCTCACTGGGCTCAAACCACCCGATAGGAGAATGACAGCGTCGGCCATATAAAGCCTCGTACGGGTCCATCTCTATGCTGGACTGATAACTGTTGTTGTACGCAAACTCCGCTAAAGGAAAGAACTGATCCCACTGCCCTCCAAAGTCAATCACACATGCTCTTAGCATATCTTCTAAAATCTGAACTGTCCACTCCGACTGCCCGTCGGTCTGAGGATGGAATGCGGTGCTATGCTCTACACGGGTCCCCAACTCACTCTGAACGGGTCTCCAGATATGGGAAGTGAATTGAGGGCCTCGGTCTGGTATGATGGAAATCGGCACACCATGCAATCAGACTATGAGCATACCTCTCCGTTGCATAGGTAGTCGCAGCTGGAATGAAATAGGCCAACTTGGTCAAACCTATCCATAATGACCCATACTAAATCAACCTTCTGCAAAGTCTGCAGCAACCCCACTACGAAATCCATGGTGATGCGCTCCCATTTCCACTCCGGAATAGGCATCCGCTGGAGTAGGCCGCCCGACCTTTGATGTTCATACTTCACCTGCTGGCAATTCAAACACTTGGTCATATACTTCACTATGTCTTTCTTCATTCCTCACCACCAGAAATGCTGCCTCAAGTCACGATACATCTTTGTAACTCCCGGGTGGATAGAATACCACAAACTGTGTGCCTCCTCTAGGACCCTTCTCCTCAGACCATCAACATTAGGAACACACAGATGACCCTGGAGTCGTAAAACACCATCCTCGCCAATAGAAACCTTCTGGGTACCTCCCTGTAGTAGCATCTCTATGAGAACTGCCAAGTGTAGATCATCGAACTGTCGGGCCTTGATTTGCCCCAATAGCAAAGACTAAGCAACTACACATGCTAGAACTCGGCTGGGTTCTGAAATGTACAACCTCACAAGCATGTTAGCTAAGGACTGGATATCCAAAGCTATGGTCCTCTCCTCTACTGGAATGAATGCCAAGCAACCCATACACTCCGTCTTTCTGCACAAGGCATCCGCGACCACATTTGCCTTGCCCGGATGATAAATAATGGTAATGTCATAATCCTTTAGTAGCTCAAGCCACATGCGCTGCCTCAAATTGAGATCCCTCTGCTTGAACAAATAATGTAAGCTGCGGTGATCGGTGTAAACCTCACAAGGAACCCCATACAAATAGTGCCTCCATATCTTAAGAGCATGAACAATCGCTGCCAACTCTAGATCGTGCATATGGCAATTCTTCTCATGAATCTTCAGCTGACGCGAAGCATATGCAATAACTCACCCCTCCTGCATCAACACACATCCCAAACCAACGTGTGAAGCGTCACAATATACTATATACATCCCTGCACCAGAAGGGAATACAAGAACTGGTGCCGTAGTCAAAGCTGTCTTGAGTTTCTGAAAGCTCTCCTCACAATCATCGGACCAATGAAATGGAGCACCCTGGGGATGCAATAGATGAAAAGCCATGCACAAATCATCGGTAATAGCCTACTAACCCCAAGAAACTCCTAATCTCGGTCACTGAAGTAGGACGTGGCAAACTTTAAACTGCCCCAATCTTCTTAGGATCCACCTTAATACCCCCTCCTGACACAACATGCACCAAGAACGCCACTGACTGTAGCCAAACACTTGGAGAACTTAGCATATAGCTTCTGCTCTCGCAAGGTCTGAAGCACTACTCTCAAATGCTACTCGTGATCCCCTAGGCTACATGAGTATATCAAGATGTCGTCAATGAAGACGATAACAAATGAATCAATATAAGGACTAAATACCCTATTCATTAAATCCATAAATGCCTCTAGGGCATTAGTCAAGCCGAAGGACATCACCAGAAACGCACAGTGGCCATATCTAGTCCTGAATGCAGTCTTCGGAACATCCGAGTCCCGAATCTTTAGCTGATGATACCCTGACCTCAAGTCAATATTAGAGAACACCCTAGCTCCATGCAGCTAGTCAAACAAACCATCAATACGAGGCAACAGATACTTGTTCTTGATGGTGACCTTGTTCAACTAGCGGTAATCAATGTACATCCGTATAGTCCCATCCTTCTTCTTCACAAATAGCACTGGTGCGCCCCAAGGTGATACACTGGGCCTAATAAACCCCTTTGCTAACAACTCTTATAGCTGCTCCTTCAACTCCTTAGGAGCCATACTGTACAGTGGAATAGATATAGGCTGAGTGCCTGGGGCCAAATCAATACAGAAATCAATATCACGATCCGGAGGCATGCCGGGAAGATTAGAAGGAAAAACATCGACGAAATCTCAGACTACTAGCACTGAATCAATCATCGGAGACTCTACAGTTGTGTCTCGAACATAAGCTAAATAAGCTAAACACCCTTTCCCGACCATGTGCTGAGCCTTCATGAATGAAATGACCCTGCTAGGCGTATCAACTGTGGAACCGTTCCACTCCAATCTCGGCGATCTTGACATCACTAGTGAAACAATCTTGGCATGGCAATCAAGGACGGTGTGATATGGAGATAACCAATCCATGCCCATGATGACCTTAAAATCAATCATATCAAGTAACGGAAGATCTGCTCTAGTCTCGAACCAGCAAAAAGTGACCACATAGGACCAGTAGATCTGATCCACAATCATAGAATCACCTACAGGAGTAGATACATGAACAGGAGTGCCCAAAGGCTCGGGAGAAATAAACAGAGAATGAGCAAACAGAGATGATACATATGAATAAGTAGACCCCGAATCAAATAATACCGAAGCATCCCTGCTACTGACGAAAATAATACCTGTGATGACGACACTGAGGCTAATGCATCTGGCCTGGCCGAAAGAGCATAGAATCTAGCTGGAGCACCGGTTGTCTGGCCTTCACCTGACTGAGCAGTAGCTAACTGACCTCTCCCTTCCTAACCTCTACCTCTAGGACGACCTCTACCCGCCTACCTCTAACTCTAGGTGGCTGGGCAGCTGGTGCTGAAATCATGGGCTACTGACCCTACTATACTGCCTTGCCCCGAAGTCTGGGGCAGTATCTCCTCATATGACCGAGATATCCGCACTCAAAATAATTGTACGGGGCGACGACCTGCTGCCCTGATGGCTGATCCTGATAACTCGTAAACCCACTAGAAGAAGACTAGATAGCCAGTGGAAGACATGAACTCTCCGACATGGAATTGAAATAAGAATAAAAAGGACCCTGGGGACCTGAATACCCATTCGTGGAACCCTGAGTAGCTGGTGGGCGATAGGAATTCTCTGGCATAACACTAAAATATGGGCACATTGGAGCCCCCTGGGCAGGCGGTGGTGCTAAAACTGGTGGCTATAAGGCTGGCCCCTCCCAAACTTACCTCTGCCCCTAGCTGGGGCACTTCTAAACTCACCGGAGAACCTATCTCTCTTATCCTGCTGTATCTGCTCTCTACCCCTCTAGCGATATCCCTCAATCCAGCGAGCAATCTCGACCACTAGCTGATACTCTGTGCCCATCTCCACCTTACAGGCCATACCAAATCGAATACTGGGCTGCAATCCAGCGACAAACCTCTGCACTCTCTCCGCATCTGTAGGAAGTATCATAAGTGCATGGCGGGAAAACTCGAAAAACCTCACCTCATAGTCAGTCACAGACATCTGACCCTACTCGAGATGCTCAAACTGGTATCGCAGCTCCTCCCTCTCAGAGGGCGATATGTACTTATCCAAGAACAACTGTACGAACTGACCCCAAGAACCTGCTGGCCTGACAAGAACATAGGACTGCCACTATCTACGGGCCCTGCCCTCGAGCTGAAAAGTAGTAAAGTCAACTCCATGCGACTTGAATATCCTCATGTTGTGCAGTCTATCCCTGCACCTGCCAATGAAGTCCTGGGCATCCTCATGACACTCACCCCCAAAGACTGGAGGATGAAGCCTGGTCCATATGTCCAATAACTTCTGTGGATTACCATCCAAAGCTGGCATGGGCTGTGTTGTCACTACAGCAACTGGCTGAGCCCCATCTATGGGTTGTGCACCCGAAGTCTGATATATTGCAGCTGCATGACCTGGAGCCTGAGCAGTAGGGGTCTGGGCTCCCCCTCTTACCTGTGAAGTACCTGGGACTGCTGGAAATAAACCAGCTTGAGTCATAGTGTCCATGAACCATAGCATGCAACCCACGACCTCCTGAAATCCCGGTGCTGTCATGAAATCCACCGGGGTAGGCTCAGCTGCGGGCACCTCACCTTGCACCTCAATGATAGTATCCCTCGCAGGATCCACTGGTAGTGCTACTAGAACGGCTCTGGGATGCCCCCGTCCTCTACCACGGGACAGTGCCCTCCCCCAACCTCGACCTCGACCTCTAGCAACGGGGGGAACAGCTCCTCCCGGGTCTGGAACTTCAGCGATGCGAGTCCTCACCATCTGTGAGAGAGTAAAAGAGGTAAATTTAGTACACTAACCACTGCATGATAAGAAATGAATAAAGAGTAGTTTTCATAATACCCTATAGCCTTTCGAAGATAAATACAGACGTCTTCGTACTGATCTACAAGAGTCTAGTAGGTTTTCCCATAACTCGTGAGACCTACGTGAACCTAGTGCTCGGATACCATATTGTCGTGACCCATTTCCACAATAGGTCATGAGGGCGCCTGACACCATTGTCTGGAAAACCATAGCGAAAACATTAGTAAATTTTTCTGTTGCTTTTAATCAGAAATGAGTGAAATGGATACTTAATTTGGAAGTAAGCCAGAAGAGTGAAATACCATAAATAGCATAATTATACAACCCAAAAATAAATGTCTACCAAAGTGTGTGCCAGAACCTGGTGTCACAAGTATGGACATCTAGTAGAATATACAAAAGACATCTTTATCCTACTGTCTGAAATAGGGAATGACAGAAAAAGCAAAGGAAGACACTATCCAGCTACTGAGCAGTATAGGAAGGAAGCAGCTCACCATGGGAGTCTCTGCCACAAGCTCAAGGGTGCGCACCGGACTGGTAACCAGTTGTATCTGCATCATATCATGTACAATTAGGTACAGAAGCATAGTATGAGTACATAAATAATATGTACCCTGTAAATATCCCGTCTAATTTCGAACAAGTAGAGATGAGAGATCGACTTGATACTCACTAGGGTCAAACAATATACCAAAGTATTACACTCACCATGAAGAATCACTAATAAGCAACAGTTTATGACAAGGCGTACAAGTCCTACTCTCCACTATATTTCCAATTAACCATTTTATTTTGTTAGATTTATCAATTTATATCGGGCCATGAAAGGCAATATCGACATTTAAAACTCTCAGGCAAGCAATATAAGCATGTGAAAATATGCCGAGGCAACGGCCCGATCCAACAAAACTAAACTGTGCACTTGCCGAGGGTCGATGACGCGCCTATAGATGCATCTATTCATACTGAGGCAATCGACCCGATCCACAAATAACAAGCAATATCAAGTATACACACGAAGGCACATCAATAGTCAATAATTCCATGCAAGATTTCAACAAGTATGAAAGTTCGTTCTTATTCCCTTTCAAGTCTCGAGCATATCCTAGGTGATCGTATTAACAAAATAATATAGAGATTTCTATAAATAAAGTATGGTGTGGGTTCTAAACTATCCGGACGATTAGCATAGTAGTAGCTACGCACGGGCTCTCGTCACCTAGCACGTCCGTAGCCCCTTCATTTAGCAACAATTACTCAATTATTATTCCTTTGGGGGCAATTCCCTCTTACAAGGTTAGAAAAGAGGCTCGCCTCGCTCCAAAGCGTACTTCCAATATCAAGAACAAGCCCAAGTCCTCAATTCAGAGCCGAACGATCACAAACTATTTAAATGAAGTAAGAACTAGTCAATATGGGCCTACAAGATCTAATTCTAACTATTTAAGCGATTTTCCAACCTTTTTCACAGGTTTCCTAAATTCCGACCCCGGGACCACGTGCCCGGATTCCTAGATATTTTGAAGAAAGTTGTTCTTTATAACCTAAGGATCAATAATATATGAATTCTAGTTCATTTCATAGAAAATTTTGTGGTTGAATCTTGATTTTTTTAAACCCTAGGTCTAGCTCTAACCCATTTGATTTCACCTAGTTTTTAGTGTTTAATCAACTTAATATACACGTATTTAAACTAATAATGAATGCAATTAACTTGCCTTGAAGTGCTATGCAGAAACCCTCTCTTTGGAAGCCCCCAAATCGCCTAAGTGTGGAGTAGAAATGAAATAAATGGCCTTTGAGTTCGAATTAAATGAACTCACTGCCCAGCGATTTCCGCTTCTGCGGTCTGGGGACCGCTTCTGCGGTCCCACACTTGCGAAAGGAGGACCGCATCTGCAAAACTGGGCGAAAATAGTTGGACCGCTTCTGCGGTCTGAGGTCCACTTCTGCGGCATGAGGTCCGCTCCTGCGGTTTCTCCTACCCTGGCCATTGGCCGCTTCTGCGATGGACTGACCACATCTGCGGTCCTAGAACTGCAGATGCGGTTATGACAAAAGCAGTAGACCTTCATCTATTATTCAATTTTCCTACTTCACTCGAACCTCGCTCGTTTAACGCTCGGGGCTCCCGAGCCCCGCCCGAACATACCGACAAGTGTGAAATCACGAGGCCTACCTACTCGAACCCTTGGAACATTCAAAGCAACGCTAAATCTCTGAATCACCTCCCTTAAAACCAAATGAATCAAACTATTGAACTTCAAGTTCTTAATTTTCTTCTAACGGGCCGAAATGCCCTTAAACTACTCGGATTGACACTAAAATTTACGGGCAAGTCTTAACTGATATTTCGGACCTGTACCAAGCATCGGAACCAAAATTCAAGCCCGGTAACTAGGAAATCAATGATTTCTTAGTTTCTTTAATTCTTTAAAACTTCAATTTATTAATTTCCAATAAAAATTCATTACTCGGGCTAGGGAACTCAGAATTCGATTCCGGGCATACGCCCAGGTCCCATATTTTTCCACGGACCCTCCCGGACCATCTAATCCTAAATCTGGGTCCGTTCTCCCAAAAAGTTGATCGAAGTAAAACTTGGTCTTTTAAGAGAATTTTAAAGAAAAAATTGGACATATTTTTACTCAAAACTCTTCTAACTCCCGAACCAACCATCTTCAAAAGTTATAAATTAGCTAAGGCAAGCGCGGGAAGTCTTATTTAAGGGAATGGGGTCCTAAAAGGCAAAACGACTAGTCGGGTCGTTACACAATGTTTCTTGCAAATGAGTCAAATGGTCCTCTGCGAACAGGGACTTAGCTAGAATTTCATCAATATACAATTCCATGGATTTGCCTATTTGATGCTCGAACATTTTATTAACTAGACGTTGGTATGTGGCCCCTATAAATTTTAGCCCAAAGGGCATTACATTGTAACAGTATGTACCATAGTTCGTGATGAACGAAGTCATTTCCCGGTCCTCATGGTTCATCTAAATTTGATTATACCCCGAGTAGGCATCAAGAAAGGTGAGGTTTTCGTGGCCGGTCGTGGTATCAATCGGGCGATCGATATTGGGCAATGGGAATAAATCCTTGTGGCATGCCTTATTCAAGTCTTTATAATCTACATACATTCTTAACTTATTTACCTTTTTGGGCACTGCTACTACGTTGGCCAGCCATTCGGGGTACTATACCTTTGCAATAGACCATATTTTAAGGAGTTTTGTTACCTCATCCTTGATGTATGCGTGTTTTATCTCGGACTGGGGTCTTCTTTTTTGCTTCACCGGTGGGATACGTGTTTTATCCCACTTAGATATGGAACTTGGTGTGATGAACTATATCGGACATGTCAACCGAGAGGGCGATCTCCCTTTTCATTATTTCACAGGCCATTTTGAAGCCATGCAGGACCAAGGAGGCAGGTACAATTTGATCAAGCAGCCCAACCTATTCTATTACCTTTGACCTAATTACGTTGGCTGAGCTACCTGGGTCCACGAGCACACGTTTAATTCGAATGTTATTTAAAAAGAAATGAAATTACCGGTGCATCATTGTGTGGTTGTGTTAAGGTTCTAAAATTTTCCCTGTTGAAGGCAAGGTTGTCTTCTGCCACGCGGTCTCGGATCGACCCTTCTATTGTAGCAGATATTTATATCTGTTTGATCACGGGTCCTTGGGAAATGTCAGTCCCCCCGATGATCATATGAACAACATGCTGAGGAATCTCTCTCTTAGCCCGTGTCGGATTTTTCTAGATTTAATTCTGAATCTCTCGGTGTGTTCCCTTGCTAATGTGAGGACTGTTAATGCCGTGTTGGGTGTTGTGTGAGGTCATAAATATGGGAATTGGTTCCGGCGTAGTCTCAGAGTTTTGCGGTGGTACACCAACACCTGGAACATTCACACAATTCTCTCCATGAACCTCAGGATTGTTGTTATCACCTCCATTTATTGAGTTAGGCATTTTGACCTAAAATCGAATATCTTGGGCAAGAAAAAGTGTGAAAGATAAATTTCGTTGTGTAGTAAAACCAACAAGAAAATAATCACTATTATTTTTATCCCCACGGTGGACGCCAAACTGTTTACCGTAGAAATAGTTATAACAATTAAATTTAATTTTGTGAGGCTCTAAAAATACGTGATCTATTTTTATGCGAATTGTTAAGAAGTTGATGCTATGTGAAAGACTTAAAATCGAGATAAGAGCTCCAAAATGTGATATTAACCAAACCGAATCGATGTCAATCGGGGTTTCGAGATTAATTATTTACGGCTTCGAGGTCGAGTGTGAGGCTCGGCTGGGAGCTATCGGGGGTAATCGATGGGCGAATAATAGTTAGAATAAAATCAATGACGGCTCTTTATGGCCAATAATAAGCAATAAATGATGAAAAATAAATAAAACACAATGAATGTAAGCAATAAATGAAGTAATGGACTCAAGAGAATATGTTAGAGAGCAAAGAGAATGTTCTTATATATTTTTGTATGGTGCAATTGACTTACAAAATTGCAAGGACCCCCTTTATATAAGAGGGGAATCCCCATATAGTAAAATGCATTTATTACAAAGATATGGAGATGGGACAGCTAGTTTAAGTCATGATTCGGGTCTGATTTTAGCTCACTAGGCTATGTCTGCTCTAGTTATATGCCTTGGGAACTGCCTACTTTCCCATCATAGCCATTGGTCTGCATCGCCCCGAGGTTGAGCACCGATAGCCCTCGAGGGTGAACCTCGACCCTATTCTTGCACCTTGTGAAACATGTTTATAAGGCGCCATAATGGTAGAAAACTAGACTCTCCAATTTTAACATATACAGGCATATAGTTGCCTCGTTAAAGACCTCGCCAGTAAAAAACAAAATCTGATCTAAGAGAAAAAGAGTGTAACGCATGCTTTAAAACCTAAGGCCTTCGTGCAAAAAAGGGTGTCTTCGTTAGCTTCGATTGAACATTTGCAATGATTTAGTTTTAAACTCAAATGGACAAGATGAATAAAGCCCCATACCTTAGCAGCAGTATTGTTTGAGTATTAATACGTTCCAATTTTTTGGCAGTTGTTCACCTTCCATCATGCTAAATTTGTAAGATCCTTTGACGATAAATTTGAGGACTCGGCATGGTCCTTCCTACTTTGGGACTAGCTTCCCTTCATTTGGATCTCGAGTATTGAGGGTAACTTTCCATAGAACTAAGTCCTAGACTCTAAAGTGTCGTAGGTTGGTCCTTCTATTGTAGTATCTCTCAATCCTTTGCTTTTGCGCGGCCATTTGAACAAGTGTTGCTTCTCATTTTTCTTCTAGTAGCTCGAGGCTAGCATTCATGGCTTCATGATTGGACTATTCTTATGCATATAGAAACCTAGCGCTGGCCTCTCCGACTTTGACATGGATGAGTGTCGTGGTACCATAAACTAAAGAGAATGAAGTAGCCCCCGTGCTAGACTTTGATGTTGTTCGATATACCCATAGGACCTCGGGTAGAACTTCTCTCCATTTTCCCTTTGCATCGTCCAACCTCCTATTTAGGTTTTGAATTCTAGTTTTGTTCGTTGACTCGGCCTGTCCATTTCTAGTTGGATGGTATGGTGTCAATAAAATCCTCTTTGTTTTGTGGTCCTCGAAGAACTCTATCACTTTGATGCCGATGAATTATTTTCCGTTGTCATACACAATCTCGGCGGGTATCTCAAATTGGTATATTATGTGGTCCCAGATGAAGTCAATAACTTCTTTTTCCCTGACCTTCTCGAAGTCCTGTGCTTCCGCCCACTTAGAAAAACAATCAGTCATAAACAAAATAAATTTAGCTTTACCTGGGGCCATTGGTAGTGGTCCGACTATATCCATTCCCCATTTCATGAAAGGCCATAGAGATAGGACAGAGTGGAGTTGTTCTCTGGGCTGATGGATCATCGGCGCAAATCATTGATAGTTATCACATTTTTTGACAAACTCCTTAGTATCTTTTTCCATGATATCCAAGTAGTAACCTGCTCTAATGATTTTGCTAACCAAAGACATGGCATCGGAGTGATCCCCACAAGTGGCTTCGTGGATCTCTCGGAGAACATAATCAGTGTCCCCTGGCCCCAAATATACCACCAATGGCCCATCTAACATTCTTCTATATAATGTTCCATCTTTATCAAACGAAAAGCTAGCAGTTTTGGTTCATAGGGCCCTCGAATCTTTGTGGTCTGATGGGAGTTTTCCATTTTTCATATAGTCGATATACTTATGCCTCTAGTCCTACTTTAGACTTGTTGAATTTATCTTGGCATGACCCTCTTAAACCACAAACTTTAATAATTGGACGACAGTCACCGGGACGATGTCATCTTCTTCGACCGAGGATCCCAAATTAGCAAGTGCATCGGCCTCACCATTTTTTTATCGAGGCACATGATTCAGAGTCCACTCCTTGAAGCGCTGCAAAGTAACTTGTATCTTATACAAGTACCGCTGCATTCTATCCTCTCAAAACTTAAAACTCTTACTTGGCCTCGATGAACTCTGCTCCCAAGAGTTTAGCTAGCTCGTTACATGAAATCATGTCCTCATACTCGGCCTCATTGTCAGTCCGTCTAGAAGCTTTAATAGATCGTCTAATGGTATCACCCGTGGGTGGCTTCAAGACAATACCAAGCCTGTATCCCTTCACATTCGAGGCACCGTCTGTGAAAAGGTTCCAAACCCCCAATGATGCACCCGAACTTAGCAGAATATCTGTCTCCACTTCAGGTACGA
Organism: Nicotiana glauca; assembly: GCA_026770625.1. NCBI lineage: Eukaryota > Viridiplantae > Streptophyta > Magnoliopsida > Solanales > Solanaceae > Nicotiana > Nicotiana glauca. Next base: position 64,942 of record MU774844.1, read on the forward strand.
GGGCTGGCATAAAATTAGCCATAAATTCAGCTAAGATCTCAGACTTGATTGCCATTCGGGGTTGATACACGATATCGTACCTGCAAGTTCGACGACCCATTTGGCCAATCAGCCCGATAGCTCGAGCTTATGCAAAACATTTTGAAGAGGATAAGTGGTAGATACACATATAAGATGACATTGAAAGTATGGCTTTAGTTTAGAGATGCGTTTATTAATGCAAGTACTAATTTTTCTAAGTAAGGGTACCTTTTTCAGCAACTCCTAGAGTTCCTCTTACGTAATAAATAGGAAATTACATACCTTGCTCTTCTCGAACTAGTATCGCACTTACCACTATCTTTGACACATAGAAATATAGGTAAAGCTTTTCATCTACCTTCGGGTTATGAAGCAAAGGCGGGCTCGATAGGTATCGCTTTAGTTCCTTGAGGGCTCGTTGGTATTTTGAGGTCCATGCAAAATCTTTTATCTTTTTTATCAAGGAAAAAGAAATGGTGACTTTGATCTCACGGCCTCGAAATAAATCGACACAAAGCAGCTATTCACCATGTTAGCCTTTGCACGACTTTCACGCTATCCATGACCTTGATATCCTCGATAGCCTTGATCTTAACGTGGTTAATCTGGATACCCCGATTTGACATCGTGAAGCCAAGGAATTCACTCGAACCGACTTAGAAGGCACACTTCTCCAGGTTAAGCTTCATGTTGTACTTCCTCAAGATTTTGAGTGTTTCCTACAAACGAGATAAATTGTCCTCTGCACGCTGGGACTTAACCACAATATCATCAATATAGATTTCTATTGTTTTACCTATTTGTTCTTCGAACATTTGGTTAACTAGGTGTTGGTATATGGTTCCTGCATTTTTAAGCTCGAAGGGCATTACGTTGTAACAATAAATTCCAAATTTAGTAATAAATGAAGTCTTTTCCTGGTCCTCTGGGTTTATCTGAATTTGATTGTACCCGAGGTAGGTATCAAGAAAAGTTAGGGTCTCGTGGCCAGCCATGGCATCGATTATTCAATCGATGCTTGGCAATGGGAAAGACTCTTTCAGACATGCTTTGTTCAAGTCCTTATAGTCTACACCCATTCTAAGCTTGTTTCCTTCTTTAGGAACTACAACTCCGTTGGCTAACAGCTCGTGGTACTTTAACTCCCAAATGGATCCTATTCTAAGAAGTTTAGTTACCTCGTCTGTTATGATGGCGTGCTTTACCTTGTACTGAGGCCTCCTCTTTTGCTTCACCGGTTTGAACCTGAGATCGGTGCTTAGTCGATACGTGGTGATTTTCAGTGGAATTCCTGTCATGTCTAAGTAGGACCAAGCAAAGCAATCCATATTATCAATAAGAAATTGAATAAGTCTTTTACTAAGTTGTCAATCCCGTTCCCAGGTATACCTTTTTCTCGGGAAAATATTCGATCAGTATGACATGCTCCAGTTCCTCGACAGTTGACTTAGTTGCATCAGACTCTTTGGGAACGACAAAGGCTCGGGAGTATGGAAGTTCTCAACTTCTTCTTCGATTACCTGTTGTTCCGACTCCATCGAGGATGGGGCCTGTGATTGCTATTTAGCCGCCTGGTTACCTTTGGTGCTCAATTTCTCCGAGGTCAAGGGCTTTGGTATCGGCACCACTTCCTCGATCGCAAACATCTCTTTTGCAGAATGATGCTCTCCGTAGAATTTTTTCTCTCCTTCATCTGTTGGGAATTTCATCCTTTGGTGACGAGTAGAAGGCACCGCCCTCATTTTGTGTATCCATGGTCTCCCCGGGAGTGCATTATACCTCATGTCACCTTCGATGACATGGAATCTAGTGTCTTGTATGATCCCGGCCACGTTTAATGGCAAGATAATCTCTCTCTTTGTTGTTTCGCTTGCCATGTTGAATCCATTTAGGACCCGAGATACATGTAAAATATGATCTTGTAGGCCGAGTTATTCCACAATCCTCGATCTAGTTATGTTCGTTGAGCTACCTGGATCCACCAAAACATGTTTAATTTGAATTTTATGTAAAAGGATAAATATTAACAGGGCGTCATTGTGAGGCTGAGATATGCCTTCTGCTTCCTTGTCACAGAATGATAAGACGTCCTTGGGCACATAGCTCTGAGTTCGTTTTACTCTTGTAATTGACACCTTGGTGCATTTGAATACAGGTCGTTGAGGGACATCGACTCCACCAATGATCATGTGGATTGCATGTTGTGGTTCTTCTTTCCTTTTTTCCTTGCATCCCTTTCCCTAAAGTGATTCTTAGCTCGATCACTTAGAAATTCTCAAAGGTGGCCCTCGTTGAACAACCGAGCCACCTCTTCTCTTAGCTGCCTGCAATCTTCTATTCTATGACCATGTGTGCCATGATACTTACACATCAAGTTGGGGTTCCTCTGGGAAGGATCGGTTTGTATAGGCCTGGGCCACTTGGTGTTTTGATTGTTCCAATAGCTGACACAATCCCTGACGCGTCTATGCTGAAGTTGTACTCTGATAATCTAGCTGCCTCTGCAGGATCAAGATGATTGTTGAGTCTCTTTTTACTCACGAGTCCCTGAGAATTTTGACCTTGATCGTTCCGAGGAGTGCTTCGACCTAAACTGTTGTTCCTTTGATCTACATATGGTTGATACCATTCCGTATTCGATCTTGACTTGCTATTTATATCCCTTGAGGTCTTGGCCACGAACCTATAAGGATGAACTGAACCCGAGGGGGATCTCAACTGGTCGTCCTCGACCCTAATTTTTGATTGGTATCGGTTGTGCACATCTGACCATGTCACAGATGGATATTCGATCAATTTCTTCTTTGATTGTCAAGAGGCAATCGAGCTCCGTTCGTTCAAACCTTGCATAAAGGCCTATACTACCCAGTCATCGGGGACCGGTGGTAATTCCATTCTTTCTATCTGAAACTTGGACACGAACTCCCTCAATATCTCGTTTCCCCTTTATTTTATCTTGAAGCTGTCTGATTTCCTTGAGGCCACCTTTATGGTCCCGGCATGTGCTTTCACGAAGGCATTTGCAAGCATAGCAAATGAGTCAATAGAGTTAGGAGGTAAGTTGTGGTACCATATCATGGCTCCTTTCGACAATGTTTCTCTGAACTTTTTCAACAAGACTGATTCAATCTCAACATCATTCAAATTATTTTCTTTGATCCCCCAAGGGTTTGAAGAAAAATGCTCATTAGGGTCGGTTGTCCCTTTATATTTTGGTATATCGAGCATGCAAAACTTTTTAGGAATAGGAATCGGAGTCGCACTTTGGGGGAACGGTTTTTGTATGAACGTTTTGACATCTAATCCTTTCTAGATGGGAATTATAAGTCTCCACCTTCTTATTGTTATCTTCAATTTTCTTTTATCCAGACTCGATCCTCTTTAACGAGTTCTTCAAGTAATTTCATAATTGTGGGGTCAATCCCTGAGTCGTTTCCATTTGGCCTTTTTGGCGTTGGCTTAGCACGTCGATTATTTTCATGATCAGCTACACTTGAGGTCTTACTTTGACTTTGAAGTTGAGCAATGGCGATCTGTTGAGCTTGCAGCATCTCGAATATCACTTGGATGATGATTCCCTCATCATCCCCTCCACGTGTTCCTTGGGCACTAGGTCGGGTTTCCTTGCGTACACTGCCTCCGGGGTCTGTGCCTAAATTCACGTTTAGAGTAATATGTGAAATCACATCAACTTGTTACATATTTGGCACTTCCCTAGGGTTTATCGGTGGTACACCGATCCCTATATTGTTATTTTCACCAAGACCTCTGTGGCCATGAACATGTGCATTTTGTGAGCTAGACATGTTTCAGCCTGAGAATCAAAAATTCTTGACAAGAAAAAGTATAAAAATAACGTGTGTAATGAGAATTAGTAAATAAACAATCATTATTATCTTTAGCCTCACAATGGGCGCCAAACTGTTTACCTAAAAAATACAAGTAATAATTATATTTGATTTGTGGTTTTAAAGATATGTGATTTAGTTAAATATAAATTAATAATATAGAAATATGAAGTAGAAGTGGAAGAAATAAGTAAATAAACCAATGTAACTCAGCATCAGTGGCCTCGATCTTAGTGATCTCGAGGTGGGTTTTGAACAATAAGAAGAATCAAGCAAGAAAAGAAAGGTAAGAGTAGTAGAGCTAAAGGACAATTCTGATGAATAGTTGGCTAAAAGTGGAGAGTATATTCTTTGCTCAATGATTAGATGGATGTTACAAATGATTGGGGTCCCCTTTATATAATAGGGGAACCCTAAACAAGTTATATTTCTATTTACAATAAGGAATATTCTTGGCACAGCTGTCTAACCGCCTAATACAAAAAAGTATGATCCTACTCCGGGTTTTGTGCCATAATTTTGGGGACGTGGTACGAATCTAGCTTATTCTGTTGTAAATTCATAATGGTACAATTTCGGGGTCGAGCATACTCAGCCTTGGAACTCTTCATGCTCCTATCTCTCGGGCATTGCATTATGTCTTCGAACTTAAATCTAGTCAACCAGATCAAACTCGACCTCGCCCAGACTTGGGCCCAGAGATGTACCTTCGATCCTGTAAATCAGAGTTCTCTGATTTTGACCGTATGCATATATTGTTTTATGATACTTTTTCCTTCCCCTACCATATATGAAACCTTACTACCAAAAATGTGCATAGTTTCATTTTTTTTAACCTTTCAACTTCAACTTGATTAAGGTAGAATTAAGATCTGGACATGTCACGTTGGGAAAATTGTTCCAATCCTTAGGATAAATCAAAATTTTCAAACACAGTACAAATTACAGCTTTTTAATAGCAAAATCAAGATTCAACTTCACTTCCTTAAAATTTCAATAAGCAACTAAATGACTCTAGCTCTGTCTGCTCCCTAAGCCTTCGAATAGTGCTCCTTACGGTATGAACGCTAGCAGTGTTCAATGTATACGCACCGCCAGCTTTCACTTTGCTGCAGCCTTTGCAACCCCAAATTCCAAAAGCTTTCCTCTTGACGGCATACTTTCCGCAGAACTCACAGAAGTATTTGTTGTGCTGACTGACCTCCATCTTCTTGATCTGCTTCCTCAAACTGGCACCATAACGGGTACCATACTTCCCGACGATACCAGCCTTCTTGGTTCTCTTGGTCATTTTGGCGAGCTACAGAAGCACCCTGAGACCTGATGGAAGAGGAAAGAAGTCGCAGCTGCTGCAATAAAACCCTAGATTCATATTTATCCGCCATGTTCACAGTTATTCTACAAAATATATACCATTCATTAAATACCAATTATTAGGAGTTGATTCTTTCCTAATTCGGCGCGCTATAAATCTAGAACTAAATATTCTTTCAGATATTCCTATTTAGGCGTGCTACAATTATGGAAGTAAATATTCTTCCAGATATTTTCCACCATTGACAGCCATTAAAAAGCTTGAAAGCTTTGAATTCAAATTTGGATTTTCAAAAATCATTATTTGTTTGAATTGGGTATTGTTGAAAATAATAGGTAATATGGTTTGGAGTTTATATCTCAATTTTGAGGTGTTTTGGTGAATATTAGATTTGGTTTTGACTGAATTTCAGATTGAAACTCGAAGAAGAAGACATATTGAAGAAATTGCAGATAAATTGTAGATTATTTGTATTCTTATTGTAAATTCTTTATTTTCTATTTTTCACAAATAAAAAATGGCTGAAACTTCTATAAATCTTTTGAAAAAATGCAATTATGTTAAAAATTACAATTATGCTACAATTGAATGGGAATTGGGATATAAAAATTCAATGTACCCAATTTGTAGATATTTTGTAGCTAAATTATAGATTATTTATATTCTGATTGTAGATGCATTATTTTCTGTTTTACACAAATACAAAACGACTAAAACTTCTATAAAATCTTCTGCAAAAAATGCAATTATGTCGAAAGTACCAATTAAGCTACAATTAAATGGGAATTGGGATATTAAATTTTAATGTACCCAGTTTGTAAATATTTGATAGGTAAATTATAGATTATTGGTATTATGACGCTAAGGCAATGGCTGCAACACCAACCGACGTGAAGGAATACCCAAATTCCTACGTTTTCGTTATGGACATGCTAGGGTTGAAATATGGAGATATTAAGGTGCAAGTGGAAGACGACAATGTGCTGCTGAATTGGTTCAAATTTTTACCAATTAATTGTTTTATTGTTTTTGTTGTTTTACTATTGAATCTTTAAAGATTGGAAAATAAGAGCATTTGTTTAAATTGTAATATGTGTTGTCAGACAATTCCAAAATTACCTATTGCATATTTGGTGTGAAGTTGGTTTTGTTTCATTTTTTTTTATTTCTATTTGTCAGATAATTTTTCTAGAACAAAGCCTTATCATGTTTCTTTGTATTTTAATTGATGTTCTGTTTTGCCGTCAATTTTTTGGTAATGTAGAAAATTTGATTGGTCAATTTTTTGTGTAGCCTGTTCGATCCATCTTCTATTACCATATAAGTGATTGCCCAATGAACTTTAATACACTGAAGATCCTCAAGTACAATCAGGAAAAAGCCTCTTAACTGTACCCTTAAAATATACTATGGTATAGAATTGGTAATTTGGTATATTAAATGTAATTATATTAAACCTAAACATTGAGGGTGATAAGATTCCCTATATGGTATAGGAATGTAAAAATTCCTTGTTTTATATCAACAACAACAACAACAACAAATCAGTAAAATTCCACAAGTGGGGTCAAAAATTCCTTGTTTTATATCATTTAAAAAAAATATATGATTTCCTTTAATAGTTGAAATTTAAGACTTTATAGTTGATTTTGTATCTTATAAAAACTTCAATAATATTGTATCGTTTATACTTGTACGAAGATTCTAAATATTTTACTTTTTGTGAGTTTCTTTAATTTTATTTTCATAAACTTTTATGCAATTTTGTACTTTCTTTATGTTATTGTGATATTTTACTAAATTATAACATTAAAAGATTTAAAGATCCATGCTCCTTAAGCACTATATCTCAGGGCTTGTGCCTTAAATGAAACAACTCGGCTCACGCTCCTGCCCTATGAACCACTGTATATGAGTGTGTTATTTTATTCTAATGCCAAAATATCGCATTTCCCATCAAAAAAATAATTATGTACTTTAATTAAGAAGAGTTAATTGCAAAAACCTTGACCTGTCGTGTAAAATTTAAGAGGAAATGATCAAAATGGTCCTCAATGTATTGAGGGTTCTTTATTTTGGTCCTTAATATATCTCCTTTGATGGATATAGTCCTTAATGTATGTAATGTTTTGCATTGTAATGTTTTAAACTTCTGAAGTGTTGTTTTTTAGTAGTACAGAACTTTTTTTTCAAGTATCGGAAGTGTAGTTTCTTTAGCATTGCAATTTATTTTTCAGTGACGTAAAATGGATCTTTTTCTTACCTGCAAATAGAACAACAAGTGCAGAGATGTAGAAGATTGAGGCATAATTCTTGACAAAGCATAGCTATTCTGAGTTTGAGAATGAGCTTTCACGGAGAATGATTTTCACTGTACTTGGTTAATCTCACGTGACAGCCACAGGGGAAAGAGGTTAAACTTAACTGCCCATTTTGGAAAAATCTGTTAGGGATAGGGTTTTTGACCAAACACATCACCTTTTAACATATATTAAGGACTGTACCCATCAAGGGAGATATATTAAGGACCAAAATAAAGCAACCCCAATACATTAAGGACCATTTTGATCATTTCCTCTAAAATTTAACCCCAAATTTCGTTAAAATAAAATGAGTCAAACTATTCAATAACAACTCCTGTAATATTTAAACTTAACTATTAACTCTTTTCTTAACGGCTCACACGAGTGTTTCACACTTTCAAGCCAAGTCTAACTTAAAAATATAATCATAACTCAATATCCTAATATAAATGAACTAGGACTGGACTCTAGTTATACATAAGACTGCAAAGGACTAACTACTCCAGCCTTGTTCTTCACATTCTTTTGGATGGGCAAGGAATCGAACTCTTCAAGAGAACTTGCTTGAATTGATTGTTACCAGAATGCACCAGCTTTTAGTGTGTATAAAAATTCCTTTGTTGCAAGGAATAGGAAAATAATATATACCAACCATTAACAAAATAATTGGCCCTGTATAGATTTAGGATGTTTGGAGTGCCAAAATAGAAGAAACGATGCTCTAGCTATAGGAAAAAAATGTTATTTGAAGCACCCTTAGCAGTGAAGTCTCAAGAAAGCATTTACCTTAGTATCCACGCCTGGGCGCAACAAAGTTGAAGGAATAGAGGTAGACGCAAAGCATCCACCCTAGCATCCGATGCTGAGAAGTTTAGGCTGAGACGGATGCGAATCATCCAGCTTAACATCAATCCCTAAAGCTGACTCGTAAAAGGAAAAGGAAAACTTTGTCCCCCGAATTTCGTATGCAATATATAAGTCAAAAATGCCTCTTTTATGTCATCTAACACACTAGGAAGCAGAGAAAAGCCATCACAGAATTCGGAAACCACGAAATTCATCTTGAGTTCCTATTTTACCTTTTTTTTATTGATTTTTATATAATCATGGAAATTATTTGAGATTGCTACCATGGTTATGTGTGTCTAGACTAGTTTATTTGAGATTATGATTTTACATGAATGTTGATATTCAGAGATTGATTTGATGATTTGATTTATCATATTGGATTATTTATTCATATCCTGAGCCTAATTATTTTACTGCCTAGATAACTGTAAAATAATATGTATGAATTTTGAGTTAAACTTGAAAGAGGTAATTCTTGATAGCAATAGGATTTAATAGAGCGCAGTCTTGAACCTAATCATTGGGGAATTGATTTGCGAATACAGATAGAAATATACTTATTTGCATTGCTTAGCCAATTGTGCAAGAGATTACTAATGCGTTCTTTTTATCTCTGATCTCATATGAATATAGGGTTTAGAATAAATTCAGTAGGCGAGTACAAGTTGTCAAATATCTACGAGTATTCTTGTCCCTGTAGGCTAATAACCCGGATTATGTACTAGTTAATTAGTTCTTCTTTTAATTGCAGCCCTAGTTAGTCGAATTAATTAAACAAAAGTCACTTTGAACTTATACTTGATTCGATAAACTAGAATTTGCTTGATTCAGTTGATAATTGATCGTAAGTTCTTGAGCGAACGACACTCTACTCACTCTTTATTATTTTATTGACCACGTAGACTTGTGTGTGCGATTTAGGGCAACAACAGTCGAAGATTTATGAATTTGGATCGCTTCCTATGGCATTGTTGACTTTATGGATGATATTTGGCATGTATTTGCGCAATTGTAAGGATATATTGAGGTTTTCATGCGATTTGAGGATGAAAACTAGCCCGAATAAGGTAAGTATCTTTCCTAAGCTTGGTTTGAAGTTAATTTTCCCATTGATTGTGATATTTGTTATATGTTGGGGGTAACATATATGCAAGGTGACGAGCATATATGCGTTCACCATAGTTTTTTCATATCTGGGTGTCGCACCCCATCTTCTCGTAGAAGCGGGCCTCGAAGTGTGACAACTCTTTTAAAAGGAGGAGTGTTAAAAAGAAAAGTGTTGCCACCTAATGATTTTTAAGGTGCGTTAAGGCAACGATAATGCAAATAACTCTGTTTGACTAGCCGATGTTTCCAAAGATCGTGTAAGGGCTCAAATTACCTCAAAAAAATGTGTTAGTCACTCTTCGAGGTCCACAACTGTGGGTCCCAGCCGAACTTAAAACTATGTGGATTAGGCAATTAGGTTGGGTGATCAAATAAATAAAAACATAACAATAGAAGAATTTTATTATAACGCACGATAATTGGTATGAATCTTAAGGACTACAATGATACAACTACATTGGTCCATATTAAATGACTAAGTGTAGATAATAAGTATGCAAAGGAAAGGGGGATCCTAAGTTTTTAGCCTAAAGGATCACCCTGTACAACATAAATAATACTACACAACTCCCTTAAGGCATGGGTTGCTCATATTATTCAGCGAGCACAAACTATCATCTCCTGCTACCCAATTACTATGTTGAAGTTGTTTACCTAAAGGCGCTCTAATTCGATTTTAAATTGTACCCTATACGTACACTACCCATCCCATGCCTACCGTCTAGGAGGCTGTGGACCTCTATTTGGGTGGTTCTAGACCCAACTTAGCTTGCGCAGAATGTTAAAACTAGGCGACATTCAAAATAGGTAGGACTTCACATAAAGACAGTTAAAGGCCCAAGTTAACCTCCGCACCTTAACAACAAGTGCATGCGGGCAACTCAAGAAATAGACAGGATTAAGACGTATTAGAATCAATAAATCTTATAGGCATGATTTCTATATGGTTCCAATATTAAATAGGCAATGCTGCATTTTCTATGCTAATGTACGGACATATTAGATCGTTATGAGTCCTATAGACATGCTCTCTAAGTGATTCTAATTTCCAGCGTTATATATAATCAGTGTTCATGCAAATTTGCAAATCTTATAGGCATGATTTCGAAGAGATTATGGATTCTAATAGTACATGGGCAGTACAACAATTTTTAGATTAGCTCATGGGAAAATTGAATGTTGCAGGTCCTATAGAAGTAATATCCAATCGTTTCACATAAAGGTTAGTGAAAACAATCATAATTCTGAACTACTAATGTTGTTTCTATATGCATGCATCTTAGACGGATAACAGTGTAATATAAAATAATGGGAACAGTTGATTAGAATATTAGAACCTTATAGCCATGATATCTACACAAGTAGCACACTAAAAGTAATTGATAGATTAATTATTTGAAGTACCATGGGCATAATATCTAGACAAAAATCACACTAAAAATAAATTGAAGTAATTAACAGATTGATTATTTGAAGTCTTATAGGCATGATATCTAGATAAGTAAAAAAAATCATTGCATCGCGCCCTAAAGACATGTTATCTAAGAATGTTGAATAGTAGACATGGTAATAGGTATAGCAAATACTGGAACTAACATGTTTTAGAAAATTAAGTGACGTGGGTGCGGGACTCCTATGGGCATGAGGTCTATCAGTGTGCTGAAATAAAGCATGCTATCAACAAATAGAGCACATAGGTTCTATGGGCATGCTAAGTTTTCCAGAAAGCAATTCCACAGTAAAACATGATCCAAACTTAGTCTAAAAGTGACTTTAGACCTAAGATTCTTAATCATGTTAGTCTAATAGAGTCATAATCAAGGGAATAGTAATTTTCACATGAGATACTAATACACATAGAAAACAGGCTAGTACGCAAGATCTACAACGGTTAACAAGCAGCCTAACATGTTAAGTATAACACAAAGATTCCAAAATCCAAAGAACTTATGGTATAAAAGTATGTCAACTTAAGGTTAATAGAACATGCACACTCTGGGGCATATGTAGTTGACTATGCATAATAGAAGAAGCTAAGCATATTGAAATTCAACTTGAAATTTTAGGCATAGCTAAAGAGTGTATGATTGAAAAATAAAATATAGCAACATGCTAGACTAAATATTGCTATAATAATTGGCACATAAGTTTCAAGTAAGCATAAAGTAGGGAAAACAGTAGAACATACATAAAGTATTAATCGGAAAGAAGTTCACTAAAATAAATTCTGGGCAGGGGATAATCCTCTAAGAGTTTCAATACAAGAATCCAAGGCTAGGCATTTGAACTGTGAAGGGACTCATAACAAATAATAGATGATCAGAATAGGAGAGTAGGCTAAAAGGAATCATTCAAGTAACACACATAAAATGGGCATGTGTTAAAACTCAGAATCCAAGTAGGTTCAGATACAAGAAAACAAACAAGGGGTTTAGGATAATGAGAACAAACAATAGAGGCAAGCAATATCATATTAATTCTCAAAGGCCCGAATGACATGAATACAAATAAAATAGAATAAAAAATTGCAAGAGTCTCAATACTCACCAATTTGCAGAATTAGAAGAGGGAATTAAGAGAGGCGACTGCTAGGGTTTTTTTAGACAGAGAGAGGGGAGTGTTGAGAGTGTTTTGGGGTGGCTGAAATGGAGAATGGATCGTTAGGGTTTGAGCTTGGGGATAGAAGGAGAGATGGGCATTTATTATGGTCCGTTGATCTTCGAAGATCAACGGGCAGGATTGAATAAGAAATGGGGCGGGTTAAACACAACGGGTCATAATTAGATTTTTAAAGGGGTCATTTGGTTGGGCTCCTGAAGAGTGAAGTGGAGTGGGCCAAAGGTTTTGGGCCTGATTTTGGTCTGGAACTAGTCTTGTATTGGGCTATAAATTAAATACGCGAAATTATTTTAAAAATAATTTATAAAAGAGATTAATAGATAATAAAAATATCAGTTATGTAATAAAATGATTTAGAATACTATCTTGACATTATAAAAATATGAAAAATGTTATTTAGCACAAATAATGAAATAAAATAAAATTATGCATAGAATATAGGCTATAACTGCAAAATTTATATAAATAGCTTATAAATACAAACATAATTGTATGAAATGAAGTAAAATTATACGAAACACATATTTGAATGCAAATAAAATTTTTGGATGATTGCACCATCATAAATAATTTAAAGAGATAATATTTAAGTAGGTTAAATTCAAGAAAATTTATTTTAAAACTCAAAAAATTGCGGAAAATTGTGGAAAACACTTTTATAAATCTTGTAAATCAAATGATGATGTAAAATGATATTTTGAATATATATATATATATATATATATATATATATATATATATATATATATATATATATTA